>JAMXBD010002390.1:0-201707 GCA_024138025.1 Combretum micranthum | reverse complement strand
AATCAAGAATTTATAGGGTAGCCGAGCGAGGATCTATCACAGTTCCAAGAAAATCATTTCAAAAAAAATCATTCTCACTTGTAATACACATAGAACATAACTAATTCTAAGCATAACACTCAAAGAAATTCAGAAAAATCCAACACAAGGTCATAACATAGTATTTATACATCAAACTACATCATAAAAAGTCAATAATTATTTAAAAGATCATAAATCAAGCATGGAAAGATATTTAAATCAATATACTACCTATGCTATTCAAAGATCATTCTAACAAGTTAATCTAATCCAATTATTAACTATTAATCCCATTTTAGCTTAATCTTAGCTAATTTGATTAAAGTTAATCATTTAATTAAAAAAACTAATTCAAGTTGATTAACATAACATATCAATTATCACTTTTTTTTTTAATCTCATTTCAGCTCAAAAAGATCCATTTCCTAAGCAAAAGCACATTTAACGACCAAACACAAGTTTTTAACCTTGTTTAGAAAGTGTAACAACTGAAAAGAAGTAAATTTAAGTGTTAATGCCTTTTGATTTCACAAAAAACTTAAAACAAGAAAGTTGTAGGTCTTTTTTTAAGCTTTCTATATCAACTTGAATCACCTCAATCTGAGGTTGGATGAAAGAGTTATGACTAAAATATGAACAAGTTGCGAAACAGGGCAATTTTACAAAACCAACGCTGGTATTCTATATCGGCAGTGTTGAGCTTCAACGCTGGCTATTTTGAAGCCTAGGTACGGTGGTGTTGGAGGCGGCGTTAGAATTTTCGCCTCTAATCATCTTCAACACCGGCTCAACGCCGACAGCATTGAAGTGTCAGATGCCGGTGTACACTATAGAATAGCTTTTCGAAAAAAAAAAAACCCCTATTTCAAAGCTTTGTAATTTTGTAACTTTACACTATTAAATTCTTCTTCAAGCATACTTCCAACATCAGTAAACATCCTAGGTATATTCTATCAACATTTAACATACATACACTTCACTTTCATGGCATCAAATACATCAAACACTACTTCTAACTACTTCAACATATTAACTAAACCAATCGCTCAACTTACTTCTCAAGCAACCAAACTCATGCACAATTCCACTACTCAACTTCAACATAAACCAAACTCAAATATCACCACTTAAACACTTTAAAATATACAAGACACCATTTCAAACACATTTCTACACTCTTAGTTACATATAGCCACTTCAAACATTTTTCTACACTTCACATTAACCTCTACCATACTCAAACATTCCAACTCTTCTCATTACTTCCAAAACACATATAACAAGTTTTAATAACATCAAAACATAAGTTAACATTCAACTAATATAACAAACCACTCAAAGCTCATATTAGCATGAACTCTATATCCATTGTAAAGGAAAGAACAAACAAATGAACTTGTAAACTTGCATTAACTTACATGAAAGAACCTTTAGTGCTTGTCTTGCTAAGGGTCTAGAAGCTATTGCAACTGAAGAAAGAAGAAGAACAAAAGAAAGAAAAGAAATTAGATTTTTGGATGGATTTTTGCTGCTATTTGAAAAGTGTGTTTTTTATCAAAATATGGCTTGTATTTATAAAAAACATTGACTTTTGGGGACTGCCACGGGCTGGGCTTTACTTGGCATAAATTAGGCTTATTTTGGGCTCAAAATTAGCTTAAAGTATAGGCTTGGAATTTGACAAAATTTCTATTACATATTAACTTAAATCTAAGCTTTAATTAACAAAACCCAACACTACAAATACATATTAATACTCATAAAACACTAACATTAATTATATTACACATACACACATATAACCATTAATTTACATTAACCAACACGATATCATATACTAACATAAATCATATTCATCATGCATCAAGATTATGCACAAATACATTAATACATATGTAAAATATGATTTGAAAAATTATGACTATTTCAAGAATTTTTTTTTTTCCTTTTTGTTTTCTATCTTTGTAGAGTGGTGTGATTTGTAATCTATAATTAAAAACCAAAAAACTAAAAAATCAAATGCTATGCCAACAAAATAACCGGGATCCATGCAGGATTAACTATACCAAAAAGAAAATAATTGATTGTTCTTGCTCAAAAAATATTTATTATCTAAAAATGTTTTCTTTCCCCTTTTTTCGCCACATTATCTAAGCATGTCTAAAAACTACTTGAAGGGAGAATGTGATGTTTTTTGCCCTTTTATTATTATTTTTATATATATTCTCGCAGTCACCAAGAAAGTGCGGCTGGCATAGCCGTTCAAGGTGTGCATCCGCATGCTTCGGAACCTCTCATTTTTTTTTTTTTTTTTAATGGCAGTAGACTAGAAGCCTAGAACCAAGACTCTCCAATTAGCAACGAATTATCCACATGAAAAGAGACAATTAAGAGTTAAAAAAAAAAATTCTGTCTGCCCGGGATAATTCCAATATGGCGATACTTCAACAGTTGACTATACCTCGTTTTTTTACTTTTTAGTTGTTTTGTTCTTGAAGAAAGATTGAGCAATTCCAATGTAAGGTTTGGGGGGAAAGAGTAATGTTCTTTAATTAATACCAATAGGAGCAATGGGTAAAATTAAAAACATCTACAACTGTACCTTTTTTTAGTTCATCTTCTTTTAGGTTATTTTGATATTTTATTTTTAATATTATTAAAAATGATGTTTGGTAATAAACAAATGATCAAACAAACTAAATATAGATAAGATATAAATACAAATCTAATACAAATAAAATAGATAAAAATTAGACAATCGAAACAGAAACGTATAGTTATCTAGTAATGATAGGCTACACTTTTCACAACCAACTCTTTTATTTCTCCCCAATATAAACCAAACCTAATACTATATTTGGACTGTTCAGGGAAAGAAAAGAAAAGAGAGAGAGAAAATAATATTTATTCCTCATCCCAAAAAAAAAAATGGAATAAATAAATTTTTTATAGAAATTTTCCCATGAACCTCATGAAAAACCATTCTCCTTTTTAACCCCACAAACATCACAAAAAAAAAAAAAAGTCTCAGTGCTTTCCCTTTTTTTTTTTTTAACCACCACCAAAATGAAAATTATATACACACTATATATGTATATATTCATCTTCGAGGAATAAAATGATATTATGATTAAGTTGATCATTCCATGAAATCATAGATGTTATATCACTCACACTATTACACATATAAAACTTGTAAAGGTTAAGCATGCCGAATAAGCAGACATCATTCCATAAGGGTGACTGGTGATGACATGATAATACTTGGCATCAAGACGAAAAAAATTAAGAAAAGTAGGTAAAATCACCCTAATATAATATGAGGCATGTGTCATTTATCACCCTTTTTGGTGGCAGAACTTGTACCATCGGAGCTAGCACAATTTAACCTACAATCGTCCAACTTTTAGTTGGTTTGAAAACTTGGTGCTGATGTAAATTAAGGAAAAAACAAGGAAATTAATTTATCATAAAAATTGATTTTGGTAGGGTATATTAGCTAACAAAGATTTTCCTAACATTTCTTAAACTCTTATAAATCGAAACATGATTTTAGAAACTTCAGACAGTCTCCAAACTTTAACCTCTATACCAAAATTATTAAAGTATATTTTAAAACCATTAAACTTCAACAAGAAAAGAAGCAAATAGAAATTAGTTACTCCTCACTGTACTTAGTGTTCTTTCACTAAAAAATAAAAAGAATAAATATAAAAATAAAAACATTAGAGTTCTATCGAAATTGGTATTTTATAATTTAAGGTTTAAAGGCCTGGTTTATGGTTTTTTGTCACAAGCACGCAGGTTCCATGATAAAACCAGAATAAACTTAGCAAGTCCAGGTAGAAAGGTAACAATGAAACAAGAAAAACAAACGTTAAAGGACCATAAAAGGGCAATAAATCGCCCATTATCTTCGTCTAATATGGCCTACTTAAAATCACATGCTAAGCCTCATCCTTTCCCTCAAATGGAGCACTAAGAAGTAGGGACTGAGTCTGACAAATATCCATCTTGCCACTATGCAATGCCGTGAAAAATGAAACATTTAGGACAAGGAGGAGAAAGAAAAACAAGAATCCAGGAGCCGGGGATCAGAATTAGGAGTACAGATATCTGGATCTGGTGATTGATTCTCAAAACTAGACCTAAAAAGGGAATTTATACGAGCTATTTGGGGAGAGAACCTAAACTAAACGATCCCAAAATACCAATAGATAGGGTTACTATCAAAAATTGCTTAGGGCTTAAGGTTGCATGATCAAAGCAATGTTGTACAGTCCATTCTCTCCAAATTTCAACGGTTGGGGCTCGACCCTGCTAGACAACGTTGCAAAACAATGTTCTTTGAACGCAAGGTCATAAATTTTCGGCAATTGATTATATATGCTCATTGGCCATGTTCGGGCCATGGCCATTGGATTTTATGTTACAACAGCAAAACGTATCCTTTTTGTCTTCTTCGATTTTTTTTTTTTAAATCTTTTATCTAGATATCTCTCCCTTAATAGAATATGGTGCTTTTAGGGCCAAAAAAAAAAAGAGAAAAGAAAAACAAAAAACAAAGCTAATACAGCTGAAATATAAAATCATTGGCATTTATCAGTTTCTTCGCGTTTCAAAGACTTCCAAAAGTTCCAAATGCCACTCTTTCACCATCCAGATATTATTTTTCATTTGGTACCCTTTTTTTCTTTTTCAAAGTCTTTCATATTCTCAAGACCTCCAAATTTTCAAATTATGGAAAGTGCACAAAGTTTTAGTCATGACCTATAAACATGACACCACCATATACTCAATATACTCTTCACTTTACACCCATGCACTTTCGACCATACATTTCAATTGGAACACCCTCTTCCGCCCCCAGTGCTCGCAGATGAAGAGAGAAAATTTTGGAGTGCTAAGAAAAAGAAAGATATCAAAAGCCTCTGCTATAAATAAAGTAAACAAATAAACGTATAAACAAAGATTACACAGACCGGATGCCATCGAGTCACAGCCATACTGAAAAACCAAGAGGTAGAGTATGTGGGAAAAAAATGGATGAATATCGTAAGATCGAGTAAAATCCCAAAATTTCTCAAGCAATACATAAATATTTTTTAGAAAAATACTTTATTTAGTACTGTGCTTTGACGAAATAAATAATTGAATACCTGAACTTTAAAAAAATCCAATTTTATATCTAATTAAACTTTTTTGTGATCTTGAAGTTACTTGGGTCAAGACTTTATTAAGAGACTTCTAAGGAAGTCTTATTTAAAACCATTGGATCTGTTAAAAAATGTTAGATGATTCGATGCAAGTGTAATATTTTCCCACTAGTATAAAAGCATCTCATCCTGGACGTTTTATTCTTTTTCCGTCTCTCCTCTACCACATGAACAAAGACGAAATCTTAGCTGCTACCTCTTCCCTCTCTACCTCCTAGGCGAAACGCTAGCTACCTCTCCTTCTCTTCTCTTGCCGATAATTTTTTCATCTCCTTTCTTATTTTAAAGGAGGAACCGTCCCCCCTCATCTGTCGAAGAATAAATCGATTACACCTCCTTAAAACGAAATCCGAAATCTTAAGCTATGTTTTATTCAGAAGCAATCGATTTTGGGTGTTATTGTCGGAGCCCAAAGCTTTAACTTCTCTATTTTACTGGTAAGTTGTGTTAGGGTTTCGTAAGTTTTTGTTAGAACTAGGAAAAACTCTTTTTACCTTAGTGTTTGTTGTTTTGTTGAACTAGATTGAGGAAATGAAAATTGGAAGGGATTTAACGCTTTTGTTTTTGCTATTTGTTTGGTATGAAATTGAAAATCATGTGTGATTTCATATTTTTGCTTGCAGTGAACTTTTGAAAACGGAGGAACAAGTTGTAACATCTCTTAACAAATTAAAATGAAAGTCTACGATTGATGCTTATGCTAGCGGGATAAATGAAGGTGCCGATGAGGCTGTAAGCATCTATTCGATGTTTTTTATTTGTTATTTTTATTTATTGTGTTTTGCTGAAGGTGAGGTTTTTATTTGCTAAGTTTTATTGACATTTGTCAGGTACTTAGGTACATATGTGCTCCAAAGAAAGTACAGTCTATGGCAAAGGCATTTGGCCCAAGAAGCGAGCAAAGGAGAATGGTTGAGGAACTTAGTTTTGGTGGTATGTTAACCATGAAGTTTTCTTGTATAAATAGGAAGCTTTTGAAGCTTTTGTTATTTGATTTTAATGAAGACACACACACTTTGAGCATCGGAGAAAGTGATGTGATCGTAACTCCGAAAGATATAACAAAAGTTCTTGGGATAAGGTCAACAGGATTAGATGTTGAATGCCATGATATTGAAGGTCAAGTGGAGGAGCATTTGAAAATATTTCTGTCTAAAGGGGAGATGAAGCAGCAAAGGTTATGGGAAATGCTTAGTGGTGGGGACTTAAAGTCAACCGAACAATTTAAGGCTACTGCAATGCTTTATTTGGTATGCATTTTCATATGTCCTACATCAGATGTTGAAGTCCTGAGAAACTATTTAAGCACTACCAATGATGTGGATAATATATGTAACATGAATTGGGCAAAACATCTCCTTGATTGACTTTATGATGGAATTCATCGATGGATGACTAGAGTACAAGTGTATATGAGTGGCTGCATTGCATTATTGAAGGTATGCTTTGAATACTCTTTTTTACTCTACCCTATATTTATAAAATTATCAAGTAATTATTAATCCATTAATCATTGAATCTAACTTCATTTGCAGCTATTATATTATGACAATATACAACAGGCCTACAAGGTCGTTAAATATCGAGTTCCAAGCTATGGAGTGTGGGATTGAAAGATGAAGAAGAAAATAATGAAGAAAGTTAAAGCTATTGGTTGCTATGAAGGTGAAACGGTAGGCATTCTGCTGTGCAAACAAACTTTATCTTCTATATTTGCTCATTATGCAATGCTAGGGAGCAAGATTTTTCTAACACAACAAGTTACATGATGAATGCATGCAGACATCGCGTAAAGCCCAACATCATCGCATTCCAGTTGGACAAGTGGCGTTGGATAAGGAAGGTAAAGAGGTACAAATCTCCATTTCATGACCTTTGCAAAACCAATGTAATGTTGTAGAAATACTAGGTTATAGAAAGCAGTAGGTCATCAAAAGTTACCGATTAGTAAGAAAGTAGTGGGAGTGGTAAGTCGTCTAAACTAATAGATGAGGAAGTGGTAGATTGTCTAAAGTAGTAGGTTAGTAAGTGGTAGGACACTTAGGAAAAGAGGCACCTTTGTAGGCTCTTTGCTTTTGTTCATTTTTTCCTTGGTCAAGATTTTCTAATGTGTTGTCTTCTTTGCTAACAATGGTATTGTTGGAGGAACCATTAGAATGCTTATAGGATATTATCCATGCATTTCCCATTTAATTACTTCCATTTGATGACCATTAATCATTGCCTATCTATATGTAGATGAGTATTAAAATAAACTAATCACATATTAATTTACAACTTTAAGATATTAAATAAGTCTATATGTTCCTTTTTAGAACATTACTGGCCAATTTTCCAAACCTTGAGGATTAGAGAATCACAGTTCAATGATGCTTGAAAGACTTGTAATTATTTTGTTAAATAATGAAGGACCGTAAATGTTAGTCCATGAAAAATAGCCTTGACATAATGGATGCATAAATGAATTATTAATGTTTTCTTAATGCTTGTATTACTACTAAGTGTATATATCTTATGGCTCTTTACAAAAAGATTCTTTGTATACAGATCCTAGGAACAGACTACCACCTAGAAAGTGAAAGTAGCACAGAATCTCACTTGACTTTTCTATGCTTTTATTTCTCCTTTTTATTGGTTAAGGTAAACCTTAGGTTAAAAATTTAGTCAGACCAATAAATCTCCTTTCTAGATATAATTGTCTACTAATCTTTGGTATCCAAATTATCCACAAATAAGAGAAAAAGAAAATTCCAGATAATAGTCATCAATAATTTATCGATCATCTATATCCAGTTTGTCGTAGATAGTAATAGCATACAAAGCTGTTCCTTTAATTTTTGGCTAGTGAAGAAGAAAGTGGATAAAGAAGAACGTCACTGGTTGTGAAGAAGCAATAGCCGGTCTAAAAAGCACTAAGGTTGTCACTTAGTTCATAATTAAATTTATTTATAAAATTCTATCATCTGGAATATTGGTTATTTTATCCTGACATGTAGTTTTCGAAAGTTTGTTTTTACGTTTGATTGTTGGAACTAAAAATCTAGCAATTTTCTGATCTAGGTGGTAATCCTTTCCACTCATTAGCCTAATGATTTGATGGTGTTTCATGTGACTGGGTCCTTTTTTATTTGAATTACAATTATATCAACAATGTAATGCTCTCTTCATTCCATCATCAAGGGGGTGAGAGAGTAGATCTTGAAAAATTTAAGGATGGAGAGAAGAGGTTTTGGTAAAATTGATGATGGGTATTGTTTGGTCGTTTTTTGATGTGAATGTGGTTGCTGACATAATCAAGGATGTGTACAATGCAAGTGTCAGAGCTCACTGGTGTGGTGGTGTGTGCTGATAATCTATTTGTTGCTATCAATGTTAGAGCTCTATATCTACATGTATCAAATGAGAGAGAGAAAGGCTAAAATATGGTCCCTTGCTATAATAGACTATGTCTATTGCTACAAGAGAGTTACAATCTTGAAAATGTTGAAGCCATATGAGATGACCTGTTTGAGGAGAGAAGCTTAAACATACGTCATGGGTCTCCTATGACACATTAACGAGCAAAGTAGGGAATGGCAAGGGACTGCATTCTCTGGCCCATAATGTGCATTATTTAAAACAAACAAATTCAGAGCTCCTTCATTTATATCAATATGCTCACCACATCATTGAGTGCTATCACTTTTATTATATAATAGGCCATGTCTGCTACTACAAGATAGCTATAGGCTTGAAAATGTTGAAGTGGATGAGTATCAGACCCGTTCAATAGATTTTAGAAGAGAAACATAAACATTTGTTTAATTAATCTAGTTCTTCTCTACCATGTCAAATATGCAAAAGTAGAGTGTTTTATCTATTTATGAACATGCACTTTTTCACTATAAATAGTTGCATGGAGGTACTTTTACTTCTCTAAATTGTGTCCTTTCCTGGTTTCCCCTGCTGGTCTTTGACTGCCAAAAGTATTGTTGTTTTTTGGTTAAGGTTGTCGTTACTCGATTTGTAACTTTCTCATTGTTATCAAGAATTGTAATTGGTTTCTAAGGAATGTTTTATTTTTCATGAAGAATTGTAATACTTGTACTTGTACCTGTTCCTAACCAATATAATGTAGAACTTATGATATAGTCGTATCTCATGCAGGCTATATTAGAAGAAGTGATTGCTTTTCGAGCGGAGGTTACTTCTTTGATGAAACAATTTGACGTATGATTACTTTCTTTCTTTTCTTTTTCAAATTTGATACTAACAGGCCTTTTAATAGGAATATGACAAGCAAATAGCGGATATGAGAGAGTATGTAAATAGACATATGACTTACTATTACGCTTGAATAGCAAAAAATCATAATTATTTGTAAGCTGATCACTAATGTTGAAAAGCATTGTAGGATTGCATTAAGAAGTTGGACATGCTAAAAGAGGTGTGTGAGTAGATGTATGACTTGCTATTTCACTTTATTAGCATAAAATCATAAGTGTTTATAAGCTGCTTGTTTCTGTTGAATTTTATTGTAGGATAATAGCAAGAAGCTTGAGATGACAAGAAAAGGTGTTGAACAAGTTAGATCCCACATCAATGAAACGTTATCCCATGTGGGGGAGAATGCAATGGGTGAAGTAAAGAAAATTATTGTCATTCCAAAATCTTTACAAAGCTAATGGGGAGAATGAATAGTTCAATGCCCTAAACACTAGTCATGAAGCTTACCAAATCCATCAAGAAAATGTTCATGGAGGGGATGGTGTACAAGGTCATGAAAATCTTGCGGTCGCACGGGAGTTTCCGATTGAATTTGATGGGATAATTGAAGACTTTCAATCTATTTACGTGGATTCAAAACATTTACCTATTCGCACGTTAATATATCTCGAACATTTATGCAAGGTGTAGATGTACACAAAACAGCAAATCCATCATCTTCAACATCCATACCCAAAACTCGTGCTAGTGCAAGGTCAGAGTATCTTGAAGATAAACCGGCCAAGCAAGTAGAATTGCCTGGGCAATCCACGCGCCCAAGCAGGATAAAAGGAAACGATTGACCAAAAAGAGTAAAAAAGCAAAAAGGTTAGTGCAGCCAAAACTTCTTGGACTTCCAGTGGTAATGCTTTCCCTTATATTTGTTGTTATATGTGTATTGAATTCTTATGCCTTTAATGAAACTGAAATGTATGTGCATAGTATGTAAAATTGTGGATTCCATCGACGGTGAAGGATGTCGCATTTTGCTCACTATGTGTTGACCATATTTCTATTTGCAACTTTGTGTTTTACCCATCAAAGGATTCTTGGTGAGTATTCTTTTTGTGTCTACTTGGAATCATTGAATAGGAATGTTACTATTGCAAGTGAGATATGTAGTGAGGTCATTGTTTCGACATCACGCCAAGTGTTGCGACAAAAGCATGTTCACTTAGAGGCATGTTTCGCGTCGACTGCCAGGTTTGCTTATTCATCTCACTCGTTTCACCTCATGTGGCTCCCTTTGTTATTCACTGGATTGATTGGAAATATTCACTCACTTATAACTTATGATCTAGATCTTATTGTATGTGCTTTTTATTAGTTTGCATTTTTCTTGTTTGTGCTAATGGTTTTAATGCAGGTTGTTGATATGGTTTCTTACAAATTGAGTAGGGAGGCAAGGAAGATAAACAGACAGTGGCGTCGATGGTTCCTCCCGGTGGACTTTTCTATGAGTATTTGCACAAACATACTAATGTCGTAAAATTTTTCTTTCATACATACATTCCTTCACTAACGTGTCCTCTCAAATATCCATGTAGTGTAAAGCTCTTGAAGGTCAATTGATTATAAGTGATGCTGTGTGGGACTTACATAACTGTCAAAAATTTCTTTGTCAACTTTCCCATTGCTATGAGGTAAATACATGGCTAATCTAGTTTAGTGGTAAAGAAACCCTTTCAACTAAATTTGGAATCATTTATATTTTTTCTTGATTCTTAGATCTACACACCTATATCTCCTCTTGGGTGTAGACACCTCATTTTTGCCTATTTAAGACTTTAATTTATTAATATTATATTAAGCCTGTAAATTAAAAAAAAAGATTAAAAAAAAGAAGGAAAAAAAAGAAAAAAAGAAGAAGAAAAAGAAATCATTACAAATGTATAAAAAATGAAAAAAATTAATAAAATATTTGAAATATTTTTTTCATGATATAATACTAATTTTAGTTATAGATTTATTTTGGACTCAATTAAATACCCTATGTAAATACGCTTATTTAATTAGGTCCATTTTGAAAACCTTAAATATAATTTTTGTGTAAACTAAAATAAAATATAGGCTAACTGTTTGTATAAATATATCAGAAGTATGCATAAATGAGACCTAAGTTTGATTCTGCGATGTGGTAAATACCTTTTTAGGTGTGTATTAGGCAAGCAAATCATATCCACCGCCACCAAGTATTATCGAAATCACGATCTGGATTTCCAACAATCACCGCTCCGTTTCCGGACTAAAAGTAACCCGTTGTCCACATTCAATTCCTCCTCCAGCCTGCATGCATCTCGGTGCTGTACCAGAAGTTAGTATTCAGGCCTTGTCAAAGCAAGCTGTTGCTCTGGTTTATTTCCTGGTATTTTGGATGACGATCATCAAAGATTCTGGTTTTCACTACCGTTCTTGAACACTCGTTTTTAGATCTTGTTTGGGTAAATCTAATATCACTAGTGTGTTGCCCATCATGAGCTCAGCATCGTTGGCACTTTCGATGCATTTGAGGATTGTCGGGATCGGAATAAGCTTCCTTGCCACCGTGATAGAGTCTGAATAGTAGTGGGAGGTCCATCACTGGGTTCGGATCAAGCTTCATCGTCATACTCCAGTTTCGCTTCAACAGTGAGTTACATTATGTTATGCTTCTTTTTACTATTACTATTATTATTTTTTCTGTTAATCATAGTCGTTTTGAAATAAAGTTGAGAAATGGTGATAATGTGAAATTAAACTAGTTACAAGAGGTGCTCGGCTCTTAAAGATTTTTTTTAAATATTTAAATTAAAAAATATTGATATGAAATTAATAATAAATCAAAATTTAAACTTCATCAAGGAAAATGCGTTAGGGGAGCTTCTCGGTTCCACAGTTTTTTGTTTCTTTCCCTTTATTTATCTTTAATTATAAATGTTACGATTAAATTGTAAAATAAAAGAAAAAAGTAAAAAAAAGAAAAGAAAATAAGAATGAAGATAGGGACATCCTAGAGTAGAATTTAGTAGACAAGGTTTTTTTTTTTACTATATCGCTAATTAAAAAAATCAATAAAAAATTCATCCTTTTTTTTTAAATATGAATTGAGAATTAGAAAGTTTTCTTTTCTAGAAAAAAAAATTATTGGAAAACTTTCAAATTTAGGATATTCTTAGGATTTCAAATGAAGGAAAACTTAACCTTATTTTTCAAAAAAATAAAATTTAATAAAATTTAAATGAAAATAGTTTGAAAAATAAAAAAAAATACCAACACACTAAAGTTTTTTAAAAAAAGAACTACATATATCTAATCCCGATTAGCGGGTACATAAGTATCTTTGGGGCTACATAAAATATGAAAAAATTATATTTTATTCAATCACATTCTTTTGTAAATATTGAAATGATTAGCTAGCTATAAATACCAAATGATCTTGTCTCAGTTTTGTTAATAAAATTGTAAATATAGAAATTCACGAAATTTTTTTTTTTAGCATTAAAAGGATAAATTTTAAGTTATGAATTTTAAGTACTAACTACATGGTTTCAATAGGATAGCTTCTGAATTCAAAAATCTCTAGTTTATAAAATTTGGTTCTAAATCGAATTTTTCGTAGACTAGTAGCTAAGTTAGGTTAACCAACCTATTAATCCTAACTTATAATTTTTCCCGATCAGAACATTTTCAAAAATTAAAATTTCTTTTAATTCCTAGTTGAGGGTTTGTATCAAATGTGTTAGGGTTTGGTACAAATCGAATTGAAAAAAAATAAAACCAGAGAACAGGACCCTTGTTTGTGTGTGATTAGAATTCGTGAGAGGAGGTTGGTAGTCCTCGACCTAGAGCTACAGTGGAACCGTTGGTGCAAGCAGTCTGAATTGATGGAAGTGGTAAGATATTATAACACAACGAATAGTAAGTTCTATAACATTCTCTATATTAATTATACACCCTTTTAACAATCTAATCATTAGATGCAATACTTGGCCTTCATGCTTGCACATCCGTCCTTGTACAGGGATGAAAATAACGGAAATGAGTTAGATTTGCCTACATGGCCCTTGAGTTTCCACAATAGACTATCCAGATACGATTTTGGAGAGGATGGGTAAGCTTCTCACATCACCTTGCTAGTGTGTCACATACATTTGATAATTGTGTTGCCCTATCTTATCATGTGCAGGATAGAAGGATGTAGTGTGTTGGTTATTTTGTTCATGCAATGCCAAGACATAGAGAAAGATGTTCTAGAGATTGTAAGTGAAATCTATGTACCCTTCACTATTTTTTACGTTGTCATTAAGTGGCATGTGGAATGTGGACCTTTTTCATATATATGCATGTTTTTGTTCCTGTTTTTCCTCTATTTTTTTAAGCGTCACCGTTTCTTCAAAAGATTTCAAATCTTTGCTTCACTAGTGGATTGGTCCAAGAATCAATTGCAGGATGACTTCATTAAATGCATAAAGGAACACTTGTGGGACAGGTGCGACCCTGTGCTTCTTGTTCTTAAACGATTGAATAGATTAGGTGTACATAAACTACTAAAGATATAATCCTTATATGAAATTAGACATGCTTTGTGGAACAATATGTATACATTTATCCTTTACGACCTTGTAATAGTAGTAAGTGATTGGTTTTGTATAGATGCGTTTGGTAATAATTTGATGAGCTTTTGGTTGTGTTTGGTTCCTCATATTTAAGGGGTTTTTCTCATGAGCATAGGACAATAGAAAAAATCCAAAAGGAATAGGACAAGTTTTAAAATTATTGTTCTATATATCAAACTGTACAAAAATTGAAAGCACACGAGAAGTAACTTCTATTTAATAAAAACTACAAAAATATCCTACCGCTAAGGTCTCTTTCTTTTCCTCTCTCCTCTTCTCCTTTTTGATCTTTACTTGTTCGTTCGTCCGATTTCCACTTTGTTTGAAACCCTAGCTCATGTGACTCTCTCTCTTTCTCTCTCTCTCTCAATTTTTCATGCGAACATAAAAGTATATTGTATTTCATTTTCGGATGGATGTTATGGTTTCTTTAATTTGTATTTATTGTAGTTCAATAATTGGTAAATTAATTCATACATTATTTATGCTTTAGCTGCAAAACTAGGTGTTTTGTAAATGGAGGGATTTGGTAAATTTATGAATGTATCATTGTCATGCCTCGAGGGGTACCCTAAATGTGGTAGTTCGTGGTACACAATATTAAAGCCTAGGAATGACTGCCTCAGTCACGTGAAGGCTTCCATACTATGTACAAGGCGTCTAACACATGGAGGAGACACATCGGAGTGATACTTTTTATATTGATAGAACTTGAGTAACAATGTAAAGGAAATACACTTTACTATACTTCAATTACAATTCATCCACAAATTTCACTACACAAACTATTACAAAACATTTCACAAAACCTAGCTAATATCTTCAAGCATTCTTACTTCCTGCCGAAATCCCGAAGTTATATTCGACTCCTTCCATCTCAGTCCCCAAGTAACATTCCCCCGTCAACCTGTTTATTTAAACATCTATTGGGGTATAAGCTACGCTAACTTAGTGAAAGTTCCCTTAATTTCGTACCATAACAAGCAAGTTATAATTCATCCATATGCTATGCATAAACAAACACATGAGCAGATAAGCATATGACTTTCCAGTAGCCATATGTGAATGAATGTACGCCCTCCTTTTGGGGTTGGGATGGTCCATAAGACATGCAATCATAATTCTAATCTTGAGTGGGGTGGTCCATAAGTCATGTAACCATAACCTCAATCTCTTTCTCTTGATTATACAACCTCTGTTGTTTTATTGGGATGGTTTTATGTGTCTACCCCATATTCGTTAACTTAAGTGATCTCAAATCCTTAATGTTAACATAAGCCCCCTCACCTATCCGCTAATACACTTTTGTCCCACCATAGGTATATTAGCCAATGCAATGTGACTCAGTACGTGATATGCATGTACAGTTATTCATATAATCGTGGCATGTTAATTATGTAGCTTAAGAGCGATCATAGAGAATTTCAAACAATTCAAGTCTATACTAACTTATACAATGATCTTACAATAAGTCTCGCCTTGATATACTTATCAATTATTCAACTAAGATTATATCACAACTCATCATGATTTTATCTTTTCCTAATTCTAATGCAACTAGCTACAAGCTTAAGCAAGGTAACAAAATAAGAGGAAAACTCACTTAGCCATTGGATCACCGGTCTCTTAGTAAAAGTAATCCGGTGGTAAGGAATCGTCGATTTCGGGGTCACCTAAAAAGGAAGAAATACCCTAATAAGTATTTCATTAAGTAACTAATCCAAACTATCGTATACAAATTATCAAATTCGTAATTCTCGTCCTAAGCAGGAATTCCAACTTAAAACGACCATAACCTGGTCGTTTTAACTCGGAATTTAGTAAATTATATATCGATTTCTATCTACTTCGAAAGACCTATCTAATTCTAATATCATATTTAAGTTTTGAAAACTTTGAAGCTTCAAAAAGGTGTGATCAGTAGCGAAACTTAATTCCAAAAGGTAGTTTTGTAAATGTTTGTAATGTTTCTACTATCCAAAGCAAGTATACATGCAATATGAACAAGTTACTACACACAAATGATATGTCATGCGATATATATATACATGGTCTTGATGATATTGAATAAAAGAAATTTTTAGAAAACTTTTTCTTTGTAAGACCTTATGAAAAATCAACTTAGAAAGGCTAGTCTTGTATTCTTGACAATCCCTACTTGTTTTTAGAAAAATTTCTTGATAAAATCTATTTATTCTTGTTAAAATTAAGCCTTCATGATGTATATTCCCTAAGGCCTTTCTTTTTCAATAAAAACTCTCATTTTACACTTTGTAAACATGTTTTTAAATTGGTTCATCCCAAAATCCGAATTTTGTAAAATTGTTTTTTTGGTGATTCCTTTAAGTAAAAGTCATTTGATACTTAGAAAATTATGGCTCAACCATACCTAGCCACTAATGACTTCATTTCTTTAATAAAACTTTCATTTTGAGTTTGAAAAATAGGGGTTTTCATATCATTACTCCATTATTATGAATTCTTTAAAATGATAACAACTCAAATTTTCCTATTTTATTTCTACTCTTTGTCCTACATATTTTTCTTAGCAAAGCTCATCATAATTTATAAAAAACATTACTTAATGATACCTATGACCTAAACTCCTCATTTTTCATATAAAAAACAAGTTTCAGAGTTGATAAATGGGTTTTTAAGGCATGGTTTTGAAACCATCAAATTTACAAAATTTGGATAAAACTCAAATTTTATTTTGTAATCTCTTCCTATTTTTGAGAATCTCTACTAGTAGATCTATCGTTTACTTATAAAAAACATCTCCTATTGATACCTATTCCATAAGCCTTCCATTTTCTAAACAAAACTTTCATTTTGATGTTGAAAAATGGGTTTTCAAAATTGGTCTTGGTTGAGATCCGAATTTACCAAATTTATTTTTGGACATATCTTTTGATAAAATCCATCTAAACTTGGCAAAAATCATCATTTACATATCATATCTTAAGAGCCTTCCATTTCTTAAATAAAAACTTTATTTTTGAGTTAGAAAACATGCTTTTAAATTATGCTTTGGCTTAAATCTGAAAATAGAATTTTGTTAGGAAAAATAATCTTTGAAAATCATATTTGAACCATATAAAATGAAGTCTTGATGATATATATATACACTAAGCCTTCATTATCTCAAGTAAAACTTCCATTTTGAGACTTGGAAGAGGGTATGAGTTTTGCCAAGATATGAATTTTACTATTTTTATTCAAGTTCAAATCCAAGATCTACACATAATATGAACATGAATATAAAAAAAATGCATCGTAGTAAACTATAAACTCATATATCTAAACTTTACTCCTCAAAATCATTCATTTATGATATCTATTCTTTAAGCCCTTCATTTTAAATGAAAAATACACATTTTGAAGTTGAAAAATAGCTTTTCTAAATATGGTTCCCTTTTCATCCGAATTTTCAAAAATGATTTTTGTTGAAACTAAAATAGATCTTGAGCTTTCTAAAACTTTTCTACTATCATCAAGCTATTACAACTTATTTAAGAAAATAAATCAAAAGTCTAATGCATTTATGAACCTAAAACAACTAGATGTAGTTTACTATACTAGTTATAAATGCATGAACACTATGATGGTTATGTGAATGATGAATATATGTATTAATCATTAGCAATAACAAAATAATAACTCATATAACAAGATCTAAAACATAAACAAAATCAAAGCTACAAAAAAAGTTAAATCTACAAAATATAACTACTTTTAGCAAGAAAATAATAATGATACAAGAAAATAATCATGGATAAGAGGAGTGTTTCATTTTGGCATCATCATCCTTAGCTTTTAAGCTTATGGAAGGTCATTTGATGCATAAAACTCTCACTATACTCTACCTATATCATCTATGGAAGCTTAAGAAGAAGATTTACTCAAAGGATCTTCAAGAATAGAGTGTGGAAGCAAGATTTAGAGATGGGGGAAGCTTGTATTCCTTGCCAGAACATGACTAAGAAAGGTTTAAAGAGAGAAAAAAAGAGAGTAAATAGTGTAGGGTTTCAAAAGAGAAAGGGTGTAAATAAAAGGCATTAAATGGAGAGAGAATAGTGTATTAATGGAAAAAAAAAATAAAACAATGGCAGCAAATGGGGATGGGGCTGCACGTGAATTCAAGAGAGAGAGAGAGAGAGAGAGAGAGAGAGAGAGAAGGTTTAGTTAGTTTGTAACTTAAATTTTTGAAAGTGTAACTTGTGTCCCTTAATTTGCTAACTAAAAGAAACTTTAAATCATAAAATAATTTAATAAATAAAAGAAAAATGGCTATTTTATGAGTGTGGTCAGCTGCTATTTGTGGGGAAATGGAGTGTAGAATGAGTGAAAGAAAACTTGGTTAATATATAGAAGCGACAATTGAAGTGTACTTGAAGTATGGGTTAAAAAAGTACTTTTTATTAAAAAAATGTATAAAATGAAATTAAGAAAAATATCTTTAAATGAATGGTAGAATTTTTATAAATAAAATTAAATAATCATTTGAATTATTTTAGCATTTCAACAAATATGTTACCGGTATTATCAAAATACGTGAATATGAGCTATAAATGATATTTTTATAACTCGAAAAATTCTAAAAGAATTATTTTATGAAATAAAATATTTTTCAAATAATTTTTAATTATTAAATTAATTTATTTTATTTTTAGTATCGGGTCTTAAACAGAAACCGATCTCGTAAAAACCAGAAACGAACTAAATTTTGGAAAAACAAAATTTTTTATAATATATAAAATATTTATCTAAAAATATAAGGGTTTATAAGAATAATAAAATTGTATAATGAATAGTAATGAATAGTACCAAAGACTAGTTAATTACCGATAGTAATGAAATACGAATATAATTGTAAAATAAGATATTTCTAGTTATTAAAAAATTATAAAACTGATATTTTAGAAATCCTTATGAAAATATGAGTCTAACGGTACTAATGGTATATTTTTGATATCTCAAGCCCCAAGACACGCTTTTCAAAGTCTGTATTCGAATGGGTCTGAAACAGGTTAAAAATTTATTAATCTGATATTTTTAAGCGACCTTATATTACTACGAGCTATTCTACACACTTAAACTACACCTCGGCCTCTATAGTTAAGAGCCCGAGATTGCCGGACTTAAACTATTGTATTCCACTTAGGGTTCCCGGGTGATTTTCTGGTTTAGATCTTTGCTAATTTGAAAACTGACGTTTTATGTTTATACAAAATATTTAGTTTGAGATAATTATTTGAAATTTTATTTTTGTAAGTATTTAATATCTCTTAACGTTTCCCGAATTCTTGAATTGAGTTTTATTTCCGAAAGTTTATCGTTATTTACTTTTTTAATAATTTGTTTTTGGGTTCTATATTTCTCGATTTTATAAGTCAGAGTTAAGTATGGAATTTGCCATACGTAATGGTTTTGAATTTGAAGACTGTTTAGTTCTTATTATATATATATATATATATTAAAAAATTTCATTTTCCCAAGATTAAGAAATTTCTGGATTCGTTCGTGATTTAAGATTAGTTGAAGTTCGGTTTTAATTTGGAGTCATTTTTAGAGTTTATTTTCGATGTTTATTTTAGAATTATTTACTGAAATTTTTCAAGGCTTACAATCATGAGCATTGGTAGTAAGATGGTGAGGGTCAGCTGAGGGGCTCAAATTTCTCTAGTTTTATATAGGGTTTGATGGACTTGATTTTATAATCGACAAATAAAGAGTAATTCTCTCCAATTGAGTGATTTGTTTACACAAAAATTACTTACTAGTTAGTTATATCATTGCTTGTTTTTTGCTTGCTGGCTCTTTAGTTTAATATTACATATGTTCCTTTGGGAGGTAGTTAGTATTTTATGGCTATTGGATTTATAGACATACTGTTTTAATTGATAAAGATATTTATACTACTTTGGAATCCTATCACATTTTGACTCAATTGATGCCAATAGTTTTGTTTAGTAACATAGAGCCAACATGAAAAGGGAAATTCTCAATTATGTGGTGTTTTATATTAAGCCTTTTAAAAATTTGGTTTGCAGTAAAAATTTTGTTGAAACTCTTAAAGGAGTTGGAGTTAAAACTAAACTGAACTTATTATTTGCAAAGAGCTATTGGGGTATCCTTTTCTACACATGTATTATTCTTTATATTTGTTTTTTGGTGAGTGCAAGTTCCTTCAAGCTCTTCATCTTGTGAGGAGCCATTAGGGGTCCATTTCCAATCATTTGCCAAAATGAACTTACTAGTTGGAAAAATATCAAGAAAACGTTTCTCCCATTTGTCTCTCTATTTGAGGCAACTATAAACTCAATTTTCTAAGTGAAATGTCAGCTTACTCTAGTCATGGGTTCTTCATAAGAAGTTGGACAACTGGTCTAAGATTTTGAGATATGAGAGTTGCCATTCTTGACAAATTTTTATTTTTTAATAATTTAAACTGATTTTTATCAATAATGCATGAGTTTAAGATAAAATTTCTAAATGAAATGATGACTTATATTATTTTGAATATGCTTTTGAAAGGGAGATGGGAGAAACCAATTCACATGATTATAAATTAAACTAATTATCTAACGTACATGGTTTACATTACATGTTTTCAAAGTATATGCAAATTTATAGAAAAGCACACCCCAATAAGATAATTAAACATTTTTTGTTTTCGTAATCTCCTTATGGTGTACTTAGCATAAGAATCTAAGTTAAGAAGCTAGGTTCAAATGGCTTTGTAAAACCTTTGGCATGTACAAGGTATCGTGTACACATGTCATTTGTACTTATATGGTTATGTACACACACAAGAACACACAAATGTTCTTTCTATTAGAGGATCTGGATTAACAGTTAAAAAGGAATTTTCTGCCTTTGCCTATAAAAATAATGCAACTAGCAGTTTTATGGATACCACAAATTTTATGGAATAAATGCTTAGACAATCGCACTTCGCTAAATGGTTGGGCATAGCAGGCTCACATAATAAAAGTGTATTGCCTTGAAGCGAGTGCTCACCATTTTTTGCATTTGAATGTTTGAGTGGCATGATGGCATAGCAGAAGCAATTACATCAATGACAATGTTACCATTACATGTTATAAATTCATATATGTATTTCCTCCTGATTGGAGAGCTTAGAAATGATCACAGGGAGATTACTGATAAAATTGATGAAAATATTCAGATCCTTCATTTGGCTAGACTTGCATCCAAGTCATCTACAGCAGAAGACTAGTGAGCTTCTGCAATATTTTCGTTGTTGCGATTGTCCCTTATCCATAATGGTACTTAACAATTAGATTCCTCATTTGTTGTTATTGGACTTTTCATTCATTTCTCTGATTCCTTGTTTCTCGGTTGTGGGTGGGGTGGAAAGCATATAATGATCTATGTGTGTTGACATGATAGGTATAATTCTTAATACTTATGTTATATGTACTCTCCCCTATGTGGTTTTCTGAATAAACTTGAAGATTGAACATTCAAATGTTAAACCCTATAAAAAAAAGCAATAAGTTAGTGTTCTATTACATTGAATTCTTAAATTTTTGGTCTCTTGAAATTAGATTGTGAGTAACAATACCGGCCTTCAAAATATAAATCTATATTTCTCTGAAATTTAAATTTTTTGTTAATTTGGTCTTGGTTTCGGTTTAATATATTATGGTAATTATTATATTTAATACCTAAACCTTACCTATTTTTGCTATCGACTATTGAAGTTTAAAAGTATTATATTTGTACCTATACTTTGACCAATATTCGCAACTAACTATATAAAATTGTGCAAATTTTGCAACTTATAATTGAAATGTATACATTTTTTAATTAACTATCTTATTAGTATTATATTAAACTTGTAAATTAACACTTTAAATTTTAGTATTTAATTACAAAACTGACAAGTTCTTAACAAAAGTGACATATATCCAATAAAGTACCAAGCCAAAAGGGATGCGATGAGTTTTAACCCTTTGCATAATCATTTGACTCTCATTTTCCACATAACAATGCATCAATCGTATCTCTCCTTATACAGGAAGATCAAATATCTAAGAAGAATTACTTAGCGTAATGGCTAAACATTTTTGGAGTGACTTTTGTGCCAGTTTATCCTGTTATCTGACTTGTCAAGCTCAATTCTTCCTAATGTCAAGTTAAATTTGATGTATGTTAGAGTATAAATTGTATGTGGATATATGTGGTCTTATGTCTAATTACAATACTCCACTTGCTTATTAGCTAAGATATTGGCTCACAAGTCCGCAACGAGATGGTACTTGAACTCAAGACCTTTCACACTCAATTAAGTATCAAATTTGATATTAAAACATATTTTAAATACGTAAAACTAAAATGTCACCTGCGTGACAATTACATTAGATGGTGGTAATGCACGCCTGTGGACATTGCTTTCTTTTTGTCTGTGCTTGGATGTGTTCATTTGCTACATTTCCTCTAAATATAGTATGTGTTAAGCTTTAGATGAGAGGATTTCTTTATCATCCTCTTGCACTTAAATTAAAAAAAAAAAAAAGTATTATAATAATCTATTGTTTTCTACAAGTAGATTGATGCACTTGAGGTAACTGGTGTTTTTACAGCTGCACCTTTGCTTCATACCAGTTAAAGAGGCTTAACCACCAACATGATCTATACATAGTGGTCAGTAAACCTTTTGCCGTAGTTATCAAATTGCTGATGGCTTGCAGCTGCTGCGAATGGTTTGCAACTGGAGATCAAATTATAAAATTTGTAGTATGGAAGCTGGTGATAATGTGCTATAATGACTTGCTTCAGATCTTAGCAAAACGTTGGTCGTATATAACTTAGTGGCTATGAGGCAAGGACAATTGTAAACCCCCAAAGTTTTACGATTGTTAAGCTTAAACCCTAATCAGAAGGTCAACCGAAAATCCTAAAGTCAACAAAACCCTAGTTAGGCATAACAAATTTAATTCCGGAATGTTCGTAACCTAAAATAAGTAAGTAAGAGCTTAGTATGTAAATAGTTCGTAATAGCATAAAAAAGCATAAAAATATCATATTAGTAAAACCGCAATTTGTTTGAAACCAAACGATACGGTTTTCGAAAAACGTTCTTAGGGCTTGCAATAGTAAAAATATTTTGGATATACCATTAAACTCGTAAAAATATAGGTTCTTTAAAATATCATTTTATAATTTTCGACAGTTAAAAATAACAGAAATCTCATTTATATGAGTATTTTCTTACTACCGGTACTTTATTAGTCACATCTACTTTATATTACACTATTCATTACTATTATATACTATTCAACTATCACTACTTTTTCTAACACCTACTCTTACACTCTATACACCTATTTTCTTTACTTTTTATCTTTCTTATGACTTTATATCACATCTACCTTACACATTATTACTCTTAATACACAAAATACAAAAAATCACATCTCTCCCTCTCTCTTCCCCTCTATGGCCGGTGCCCCTCCCCCTCTTTCTTCCTCTATTTCTTTTTCAATTTTTTTTTATTTTAATCACACAATTTCTTTCCTCATTTTCCTATAAATACCTCCTCCTCTTTCATTTCTTTCACACTTCATCTACCTATAAATTCACTATGAAAACTCTCCATAATTTCCTTCTCAAAACTCTCTCCAAATACTCTTTCAAAAGTCTCCCAAAATTTATTCTCAAAACTCTCTTCACTCATACCTACACTACTACCATTCTTACTTTAGTAAGAAATCTTCTCCAATCTCTCTTACCATGTCATATAACTTTACCTGATAATGGTGTGAGTTTCCTAAACTAATTATTATGGAAGCTTTACTATGTTCATGTATTGTTCTTGTCCATGAACTTCCATATTTATGTTTTTATGTTGATTTTATATCTTATTGTTGATATTATCTAACTTCTTATACATATCTAACTAAATATAATTTATATATATATATAATAATATATTCTTTAGAGCACATAAGCCCACTTGTAATTTATTTACTTTCATGCAAAGCAATCTAGTCTCTAGTCTTAGACTTGTCCTCGTCAAGTCAAAATAATTTCCTTTATTTACTTTCTTTTCTTTTGGACTAGTCTATTTCTTAGTCCCGGGAGTCTTGAAGAGGCTAAGACTCCCAATACTTGACTTTATTTTGTTATCTTATTCATTATATTGCTATTATTACATTCTACTTTTGCTTGTTATTATTCTCATGTTCATACACATAAAGGTTCTTGTCTAAACTTTAAAGCTTCAAATATGCTTTTTGCAAAATGGAGATTTTGTCACCAAAGAATGGTTTTATATGAAATTTAGAACCTATGAGTTAATAAAAGTAAATATATTCTTTTCAAAACTTTAGGAAGGACTAACTATAATTTTGAAACTACACTTGTTTTGAAAAGCTTTTTCTTAAATCATTTTTATATTAAATTGCTTTCCAAAAGAAGATACTTTTGATACTAAAATATTTTCCACAAAAACAAATATAATGAAACCCCATAAAAAGGTCATGAGAGTTTTCAAACCAATATTTTCCATGTAATAGTCAAAGAAAAATTGCATGGAAACTAATAGGAAAAGTGACCTTAGTTCCAAAAGGAAATTTCATTTTTTTATGAAAATGTTACCAATGAAAATAGTAAGATAAACATAAAACACTTTTGAAAACAAAGGAAAAAAAGATTCATTTTTAGAAAGTTTACAAAAAGGGTTTCTTATAAACTATAATTTTACAAACCTTCAACTAGCATTGTTTTTGCTAAAAATCTTGTTGGACAACAAATACTTGAAATATTGTGAAACATGAGCTACATAACTATAAAGAGGAATTTTTCAACTTATAGATAACTAAGTATTATCAAATAATTTTTGGGTGATTTGAAGTTCGAAACAAGTGTTTTGGAGATGAGAAATCTCGTGGCGAATCTAATTGCCACTGTTTCAAAGCCCAAATGACCTAGTTTGATGAAAATAGTTTTGGAAATGGATAGCGCTTTTTGAGTAGGTAGAAATCGGTATATTATATGCACAATTCCCAGTTAAAATGACCAAATTATGACCATTTTAAATTGGAATTGCCTCCTATAGGAAATTTAACGATTTATGACATAGTTTTGACAAAGTACAAAAGAATCAACAAGAAATACTCATTATGGGTATTCTTCTTGATTATGTGATCCCGATGAAGAATATTCATACTTGGAAGATCACTTTGATTAGTGGATTGAGCGATCGACTCATCCGTAAGAAGAAAGTATCATCATGGCAATGTAAGTTATTTCCTTAATTACTTTACTTGATTGTGCTTACAGTTTCGTTGCACTAGAATTAAGGAAAGACAAATTGATATGTATGTAAAATTTTTGAAAGAATTCTAAGAATATTGAGGTGGAATTGATTGTAAGTAATCGTTTGTTTTATAGAACTTGATATGTCCAAGATTCTATGATCACCTCAAAATTGATAATAATGATGCTATGATACCTTAAATAAATTGATTCATGCATACCATGAAGTGAGTCACATTGCATGGGGTTATTATTCTTGGGTGAAAAGGATAGTAACACGGTTGAAAGCAACACTTGGTGGCTATGATCGAAAGCGATTGCTTGGCGACATGGAATTAAACCAATGCTTGGTGGTAATCCGAAAGCATAGCTCAACCCGAGTAGATTTAATATGCTTGGTGGTAATGATCAAAAGCAAAACTTAACTAAAACTACTCTTTTGAGAATTACTTATCATCAAACCCCAAATGGCGGGCGTAAATCCATTCAACATATAGTTCTCAAAAAAATTATATGCCTTGTTTGCTCACGTGTATTTTGCATTTCACTTGAATGCTTAAATAACTTGTTTGAATTTTGCTTCTCAAGTATTTACTTATGAAAATAATTCTTACTAAGCCTATTAACTTATACACCTATATATATCTTTCGCAGTTTAGCTATTTGTGCTTGAGACCACGATGACCTTGCAATCAGGTATTCCCCTTTTTAGTTAAGGAATTTTTAGATGAAGTTTAGCATTAGTTTAGATGTAGATTTTATAAAAAATTTATTGTAATAGTTTATAGTTATTTTTTGCGGTGTGAATGCCCCTAAGACTTGTAAGACAATTATTATGAATGAATGAATATTATAATTTCCCTTTCTTAATTTGTTATTGTATCTTCTTAAGCTTCATATTTCAAAGCATGGTCCTCTAAATTTGTGAGAGCACCTTATACTTAATATCGAAGCTTTTGAGAATGACTAAGGTTGTCATACTTAAGCTTTAATATTGAGTGTGGCGGACTGTTACGTTTAGGGTACCCCTTGGGACGTGACAGCAATTATCAACCTAATGGTTACCCCGAGAACATGGCAAGGTCAGAGCTTGTTAGGGTATGTCCATTAACTCTATTCTTAATTCTGCTTGTAATATTACTATTAGATCCATTTAGTGACCATGTGAATGACTTGCGTTATGATTGTGATAGATTAGAGGTAAAAAAGATGTATATGATTCACTCTGTAGTACTAATGGAAACAGATAAAAGGCCAGTCAGATTTGTTATTACTTTGTCTTGATTTAGAACTTGCGATATCTTATTTGTCCTTGAAATTTGTTTCAAACAGACAAGATGATAGAAAATCCTTGATTCTCTACGCTTATCTTATATAATCAATTTCTGGAGATTTACTTGCTTAAGGCTTCAGGTAAGAGTTTAGATGGCCTGCACCTATGCTTCTAATCAATAGTCATAAGTTAATAAAGTGAATTTGGTTATTGATGTACATTTTGTTTCTTATTGTTTTGATCTTTTAGTCAATTTGTGTGCAGTTGGTAGTGGTGGTTATAATGATGAGTTGATTTAAAAATGAGGAAAGACATGAGAAAAAGGTTATATGGAGGCTTTCTGGATAGACTTTGCAAATTATAATAGTTTAGAAAATGGTTGTTGATAGAAGATCCACTAAGTGTATATTGTATTAATTGTCTACTGTAATTAAATTTCATACTTGTAGGAAGAGGAAAGACATATACAATGCAGCCACCTTCGCTTCAAAATGTCTCAAGATTTGTTATGTTTGACAGTTCATAAGTACCGCCACCAAATTTTAAGCCGTATGGTAGTTCCTTTGATGTTATGGAGGAAAGCTTTTTGATTGTCTTAGGAATGGTGCTTTGGACCAGTTCGTTTTCATTAACATAGTCATTAGCATTTTAAAGTGTTGACAATAATTTCATGGGTTGGTTCTTGGGGAATGGAGCTCCTCTCGTCTCTAAGTTCTTGTGCCATCTTCAATATGTAAGTTTTGCCTTCCAATATGTAAGATAAACCACTGGCATAAGTAGATGGTACATTGGATACTTGAAACTATCATTCCCTTTTAGTATTAGTGCCAATGCATGTTGCTTTGTCTAAATGTTTACTGCTCAGATTAAGTTGCTAGGTTAATTGATGGATATCTGTAAATGGCACTTTAGTTTTATTCCCTCTAAGATAAGTTGTTTTGCTATGGGCTTTTATTGGAGAATCTATAAATGCAGTTGCGTTAATTTTTGATAACTTTCTTTACCTTGATTATGTGCTTGTTACTTACCTTAAAGAAAGAAAGAAGGACAATAGTTGATTTGTGATGAAGATGATTCTACTAAGCGTAATTAAGATGATGGCTAAGCAATCATGTAGCATGAGAAAACCTAGGAAGAAAATTCAAACCATGATATCTTTTTAAAAATATGCTTTATTTGTCCTATGTGTTGTGAAGTCTATACAAGTTTCAGTGTCTTCTTGAAATATATCATGTTTGAAATACTGGTGCTAATTACTTTGTGTTGAAAGGAGAATAATTTTCTTCACCTCTCATTGGTGTTGTAGATACCATCGCCAAATGTTGTTGAAGGACATCAATTTGAGAATGCTTCTTTGGTGACAAATTTAACTGGTTCAAGGATTATAACAAAGGATAAGCTTGACTCGATTATACTCAAAATTGCAATTGAAGATATATTAGGTATGATGAACAATTTATGCAACCTACTTTTGCCTTTGATTGCAAAATAAGCAAAAAAATCATTAATGGTATAGGTTCTAGGATAAGAAAGAATGTGGCTGTGGTGTGCATCAAATGAAGCTGGTGTAATGGGTACCTATAGTTGCACAATAGACATTACATGACTATTTGCATATGGGTTTTTAGCTCAACTAATTTGTTCATATGATATTTACATGTGAAATGTTTACTTTTGTATTTCTTTTAGTTATGTGCCATCGTGCGTTGGTTTTATCATCTTTGTTTAGCTTTTACATCTCATCAGTTGCAATCTATCCTAGAAGTTGAAGTCTTATTCAAAGTCTACTTCTTCATGAGTCCATGTTTCTTCTTCTCGACAAGGGACAAGAATCAAATGTCTTCATTCAAAAAGAGCTTTGAAAGCCGCAAAGCTTGATGCTTTTGCAAAGATTGTACATCACATTCTTGCTTTAGTGAATACATTGTGATCAACCCTACCAAAGGATAGCATAACATAAATAAATAAGTTGAAAATATTTACCTAGCTCAACTTAAACATTACGTTCACCATGATAGTATGTCATTGATATCTCTAGTATTTCTCTATTAGCTTAGATGTCTAACAGAAATCAAGAGGATTACCAAGTTGTTACAGGTCAAGAAATTGATAGTTCATTCTTTAAATTTTGCATTTAAAGTTGTGGCAGCACTTGTCGTCGAGAAAAGAAGAATTTTAAAGTGGAAATTTTCAAATTTATGGCACCATTCTGCAAGCATGGATCATTGATGTACATTTATTTTCTGATAGGTAATCTTATTGTAGAGTTTCATGAGAAGGCTTGAACTTGAAGCCATGAGTACCTTATATTTCATTTCTTAATTACCATTGTGTTGTGGTCACTTTCCACCTACCTTTTGAAGCTAAAACTTATCTATTACTATTGGATTGTTTAGATTTTTATCAGTATTGTATCTATATCTGTAATTCTTTGCTATCATATCTAATTGGTTTGGTTTAGTCAGTTCATGAATATAATTATTAATTTTTCATTGGTATCATATTAGTATTGGTTTAGTATCAGTTCGTTATTAAAATGATATTAGTATCAGTTCGGTATTAAAATGATGGACTCCAAACTAGTGTACCTAAACAGACCTACAGTATGTGCAACCAAATAGCCCCTAATCGACTTTTCTTGTCTAATTTATGTATATTGGTATTCATGAATGCTCGCTAACTTTCCATAATACACACATACACATGTATATATGGTATGTATAATTAAAGAACTTTTTATAGTCAAAAAAATTTTTATAATAAATTATTTAGGATTTTTTATGGGTACCATTAAATTTGAATACGCGATGTGGGTGCACCATCCGCTAGATATTTAAAAAGGGAGTGGTTATTATTTATATAAAAAAAAAAGAAGTTATAGTCATAAGGCAGGAGTAGTTACAAAATTAAATGTGAGGACAAAATGAGACTAAGCAGCTAGGAAAAGAATATTAACTCACAACATGTTTATAGGGTGCTAGAAGGAAATTTATACCTATATTATTAAAAGCAAAAGGCTCACTTTTTGGTATTTTCAGTGTAGATATAATTTTTAATATTTTATTTGACGAAAATAACCCTTGCAGTTTCAATTTATAACTTTTTTTTTCAAAATCAAAGCTATTCCCTTCTTAATCCTTTTTGAAACCATAACTACCTCTTAATCTTTTTCACTTTTAAAAATTTGTATTTTAATGTAAAATAAGAATAATAATAACATTTAAATATATTACAGTAAAAAATTAATATTTATAGTAAGATATTTTAAGATTTTTTATGGGCACTATTAAATTTGCATACGCAACACGATGCACCATCTGCTATTGAATATTGAATATCTAATTAGGTAGTGATTTTTTGAAAGGAAAAGGAAACATAGTTTAATTATGGATTTTATTTAATATAATATGTAACAATTTATTTGTTTATATACATTTCTCCTTGTTAATTGTATTTATTGAATAATGTAATAAATTAAATTAAATAAATATATTACAATACAAGGGTATAATGGTCAAAGATAATGCCATGTCCTGTACTTATATAACCCAAACACTAGATAGGACAAAAATCCTTATTTAGTCCCATACAATCCAAAGAAGGTACAAGGGAATTGTTTTATTTAGTATTTCTTATACTGAGCTGTCCAGTTTCTCCTAGAGGTGGGCAAACAACCCTGGCAAGCCATGCTGGGCAGGCTCACGAGTTAAACGGATAAGGTCATTTTGATCTACTTTTAAACGAGCCACAATTTCTAAGCTCGGCCTTTGGCCTACTTTGGCACGCAAGCCAAATGATTTTTTTTTTATTCTTGTTATGTTGTTTTTTGTGAAAATTAGAATATTTATATATTTTAGGATTATGTATTAACTATATATAGATATTAAAGATTAATTTTATTACTATTTTGATTACTATATATAAAAAAGTTTTTTTAAATGATTTATTAGATATCATATTGCATTTAAATAAAAAAATATATAGTAAAAAAATGTTATAATGCTTGTGATACATGTATCAATCTATTTTCTTCTATAATATATCATAAATAATCATGAATATGTTATTATATTATTCTTATTCTTAAATTTTTCCTCTCTTTTTTTCTTTTTTTTTAAACCCTTGGCCCGTAGGCTTGCTTGGCCCATCATGGGCTAGCCTGCTTTGGCTCGTGGGTTAAACCGACGGGCCAATTTAGCTTACATCTAAACGAGCAAAAAAAATTTGGCCATGGCCTGCTTTGCTAAGCAAGTAAATTGGCTATCCTGCTAGACATGGCCCGTATGCCTAGCTTTAGTTCCTCTTGTCTTATCCAGTCCCTGGAACCGAACGTTACCTCCTGTAGAATGTGGATCTATTTTTAGAAGCCCTATGTTATAATTCAGAAGTGGATTATGGTTAAAATGAACTTGAATGGGAAGTTTCACTGATCTAATGGTAAATTGCCTAGGTATTGCAAGTTGTGTATGTTGATTCTCTATATATCTAAAGTTTTGATGATAACAAAATACTCAATGAACTAACTATTCTATTAGTGTGCAGAATTATATTCAGAATTTTATACAGAATATTGGTAAAATTGTTGAACAATATATAAGTTGAATGATATTAAGTCTTGGATATGAACAAGTTTTTAGATAGTTAGAAAGAGTTGTTATACGATATGAAGATTTCGATGATGTTTAGAAAGGAAAAAGGTACACAGAATGTTTTTCAGAAGGATACTTAAAGTATAAAACAATCCCAGAAACACAGAACCTTTCACAGAACCTTTGGGAGAAACTCAAAGCAACCATTCTGAATTGAAGTTAGTTTCCAGAAACACAGAAGTTTTTACAGAACTTTTCAAGAAACTTCAGTGTAATTCTAGTTAAAGATGTTACTGTTCATTTCTCAAACAAGATCTACATTTATTTATGAAAAAGATCAATATTTTGAAGACCTAGCTCCGAGATAATAAGTATATTCGGATAGTATACTTAGTTCCACTAAAGTTGATTATCCTAGGGGATTAAAGAAATTGTCGGATTGATTATTTTTATCAAAGAAGTTTTCTGAAAATAAAGAACAGAAGCTACAGTTGATTAACGATGGAACGATTTCAAGACAGAACAGTTATGTTTTCTGATTTTTCTCAAGATAAAAACAAATTCGAATTGGATATTATTAAGAAAATCAAAATAAGAACAATGTTATCTTTAAGAAGATGACACACGAAGATCACGTTGAAGACCGTGATATCACAATCAGCAACAGTTCTCCTGATTTATCTTCAAGATCAACGTTATCAGAAGCTTTCAAACAGAAAACAAGTGGATTATCTCAAATCACGAAATTCAAGCTGATCTTATCTTACTTCAGCATATCAAGAATTCAAATTCAAATCTGGAACCAAGAAAACAAGAAGAACGAGATTCTCTCTTGAAGAATATCACAGCGTTTGATAAATCAAATTAAGGATAAGAAGTTAGATTTTCATCCGATTTTTGGGATATTATCTTATCTCGAGCGCAACAATTTGAACGTTAGAAGGATATGAGACGTGAACAGAGTTAAAAAGAAGAACAAGACACAGAACTTAAGACAGAAAAAAAAACAAAAAAAAACCGAGAGCAGCTTGATTCAATCATTGACCGAAAAATTTTAAGAGTTGAAAAAGCAAATTTCTTTGTTTCTTTCCACGTGCAGAATTGTAGCAAATTTTATTGCAATCTTTACATTTGTCTTTTAGATAATTGAAGCAACTTGTTGTTGTCTTCAAGTGAATAGTTCAATTACTAGTTTAGACTCTGTAGATCGATTGAAGCTAGAGGATAGCTGTGAGAATCGAGCAGAGAGAATTGTACAAGCTTGTAATTGATTTTATTGGATATAGTGGAACAAAACCCTAGGATAGGGTCCCGGCTCGAGCTGGAAGAGTGGACTGACGCACAAGGCGGAACCACTATAAATATCTGCCTGATCTTCTTATCCCTTCTCTATTTATATTTCCATATTTATTTTATTACTGTTTAATTGTTCATATTGTTCTCTTAACTTAAAATCAAAGGGGATTGTTTTTAAAAGGCAAAAATTTTCTGAAATAATCAATTCAACCCCTTCTTGATTATTTTCGGGACCAACAATTGGTATCAGAGCAGGACTTTTTTAAATTGAGTGATCCAAACAAAATGGCTGAGAACAATATTGCAATTAATAGAGCTCCATATTTTGATGGTTCAAATTATCTTTATTGGAAAATGCGAATGACAACTTATATCAAAGCTAATGATTATGCTTCTTGGCAGGTGATCCAATTTGGAGACAACCCAATAGCAATATCGGATGATGCAGTTTCACAGATGAAGAGCTAAAGTTGATTGAGAAGAACAATAAGGCTAAGAATCTCTTACTCACAACCATAGCTCCTTCTGAATTTTATCTAATTTCCTCCTGTGAATCAGCAAAGGAAATATGGGATACTCTTTCAAAAACTTATGAAGGAACAGACACAATTAAGGAAACAAAAATCAATTCATTACTTCAACGTTATGAATTATTTAAAATTAAGTCTGATGAGAAAATTAAAGATGCTTTTAATAGATTCACTGCTATTACTAATGAGCTAACCTCACTTGGAAAGAAATTAGATGATTCTGATCTTGTCAGGAAAATACTTCGAATTTTGCCAAATCGTGGGATGCCAAAAAGACAGCTAGAAGAAGCTCAAGATTTAAATAAGCTGACACTTAGTCAGTTAAGGGAAAAGCTGATGGCATACGAGTCACATCATGATACAACTGAAGAACCAGAAAATAGTTCAAAGGCAATAGCTTTCAAAGCCAAAAGAGTTGTTGAATCTGATTCAGAAGAGGATAGTGATGACGAAAATATTAACATGCTTACAAGGAGATTCAACAAATTCTTGAAGAAAAAGAAAGGTAAAAAGTTCAAAAGTTTCAATAGATCTAACAAATTTGATGCAGGAAAAAGCTATAAGGACAAAGAAGAAAAGAAAGAGAAGAAAGAAATTGTGTGCTATGAATGTAAAAAACGGGACATATTAAATATGAGTGCCCTGTTTTAATCAAAAAGATTGAAAAGTTCAAGAAGAAAAGTCGAGCAATGATGGCAACTTGGAGCGATTTGGATGAGTCAGAAGCTGAACCAGAAGTTATAAGTGATAATGAAGAAGAAGCAAACCTTTGTCTCATGGCTACTTCTGAGGTAACTTCTGAAACTGATGATGAATCAATTGAAGATGATATGATTGCTGAAATGGAAAAACTTTTAAAAGCTCTTAAGAAAGCTGATTTAAAAATTGCTAAATTGATAATGAGATAAAAATTAAAGAATGAAAAAGACGCATTAAAGCAAACCAATTCCTTGCTTGCCGATGAAAATGATATCTTGAAGAGTGAAAATGAAAAGTTTTTTAAGGATAATGAAAAGCTAAGAAAAGATAATAACTTGCTAAAGATGAAACAAGCGTTTTGAAAGTAAAAATTGATGAATTATCGAATTCAATAAAGAACACGTTCAATAAGTTCAATGAAAGTGATGAAAAGCTAAAAATGTTGATTTCATCACAAAGATTGTCGTGTGAAAAGCATGGTTTAGGTTATAATTATGGTTTAAATTCAAATACATCTAAGAAAACTATATTTGTGAGAGCCAAACCAATTGTAAATGCGGAATCAAGTGTTAAAAAGATTGATTATAAAGCAATACGTGGAAAAGAAAAGTACGTTCAAAAATCCAGAATGAATTCCAGAAGATTTAGAAAGAAAACATTCTTATGGAAATCATACGAAAGGTATTCCAGAAGCTATTACAGAAGTTATCCGAGACAAAAGTTGGAGACAGGTAAACAACAGGTATTGGAATAATAATAATAACACATATACATGTTTCTGTTGTAATAAGATTGGTCACATAGAAAAGTATTGTTATTATAAAAGAAACAAGCTCAGTATTCAGCAAGTAAAACAAAGGGATGAAACGAGCTTGTCTTTCAAAGGACCCAAACTTGTTTGGGTTCCTAAAAAGGTTTAACCCTTTTATTTTTGCAGGAACATGAAGCTAAAATCAATGGAACATGGTATCTTGATAGTGGATGTTCCCGACATATGACAGGAAATGCTTCATTGTTCAATAGCATAACATGGGAAGAAAAAGGATATGTAAAATTTGGAGATGACAGTAGAGGTAAAATTATTGCAACTGGAAATATTGGTATGTCACCTCATACTATAGAAAATGTTTATTTAGTAAAAGGCTTGAAACATAACTTATTAGTATCAGTCAGTTATGTGATAAAGGATATAAAATGGTTTTTGAAAAAGATAAATGCTTTGCATTTAGCGAAAATGGTATAAAATTATTTGAAGGTTTTAGAAAGAAAAATATATATTTGATAAGACCTAATAAAATGGAGGATGCATGTTTGCTTGTTATCTATGAATGATCAGATCTTTGTTTGGCATAAACGTTAGGACATGTTAATTTTAATCAATTAGAAAAAATCCAAAAAGAATATAATAAGAGGTTTACCTAAAATAAGTATTAAACAGGATGTGAAATGTGATACATGTTTAAAAAATAAAATGGTATCTGTTCTCATAAAAGTAAAAATGCATAACAACTAGAAGACCTCTTGAGTTGTTGCATCTTGATCTGTTTGGACCTACTAGAACTCTTAGTATGGGTGGATGTAAATATGGATTTGTTGTTGTAGATGACTATTCGAGATATACTTGGGTTATGTTCTTAAGACATAAAAAGGATACCTTTGATTCTTTTCAAAAATTTGCAAAACAAATACAAAATGAAAAAGGAGTTTCCATAATTAGTTTACGAACTGATCATGGAACAGAGTTTCAAAATTCAGATTTTATAAATTTTTGTGAAGAACATGGGATATCTCATAACTTCTCAGCTCCATATACACCTCAACAAAATGGAGTTGTAGAACGCAAAAATAGAACTATACAAGAAATGACTAGATCTATGTTAAATGAAAGTGGTGTTGCTGAGTATTTTTGGGCAGAAGCGTGTCTACAGCTTGCTATATTATCAATCGAGTATATATTCGGCCCATGACAACAAAGACCGCTTATGAATTGTTTCGAGGTAAGAAACCTACTGTTTCTTATTTTCATGCTTTTGGATCTAAATGTTTTGTAAAAAGGAATGTTCACAATCTTGGTAAGTTTGATGAAAGATCTGAAGAGGCAATATTTTTAGGATATTCTTTAAATAGTCGTGCTTATCGTGTATATAACAAATCCTCAAAAATTGTTGAAGAATCAATTAATGTTAAGTTTGTTGAAGATACAAAAGATGATGAGTCAGATGAAAAAAGGATCTCAATCCTAAAACAGAACCTAGTACAGAACCTATATCTGGAGTATCTAACCTTCCAGAAAAGAAGACAGAAGCAAGAACAGAAGGTACTTCAAAATTGTAAGATCTGAACCAGAAACTTCTAAAGGTTGGAAATACAAGTCTGCTCATCCATCTGAACAAATAATTGGTAATATACAAACTGGTGTCCAAACACGAGGTAAGTTACAAGATTTTGAAAATCATTTTGCTATGTTATCTGAAATTGAACCTAATAATATTGAAGAAGCTTTAAATGATAATAGTTGGATTGATGCCATGCAAGAGGAATTAAATCAATTTCAAAGAAATAATGTATGGAATCTTGTACCTAAACCTGAAGGAAAATCTGTAATTGGAACTAAGTGGGTATTTAAAAACAAACTAGATGAAAACGGAAAAATAAGTAGGAATAAAGCAAGATTAGTAGCTAAAGGATATTCACAAGAAGAAGGAATTGACTTTGATGAAACATATGCACCTGTAGCTAGATTAGAAGCAATTCGTTTAATGCTTGCATATGCATGTTTCAAAAATTTTAAAGTTTTTCAAATGGATGTAAAAAGTGCATTCTTAAATGGATTTATAAAAGAAGAAGTATATGTTGAACAACCCCTGGTTTTGAAGATCCTATTAAACCAAATTATGTCTTTAAATTAAATAAAGCTTTATATGGTTTAAAACAAGCTCCAAGGGCTTGGTATGAAAGATTAAGTCTGTTTTTAATTTCAAAAGGTTTTCAAAGAGGAACAGTTGACACAACATTGTTCTTAAAAACTTATGAACAAGATATTTTGGTTGTGCAAATATATGTAGATGATATTATATTTGGTTCTACTAATGAAATACTGTCAAGATTTTGCAAAGAATATGCAGGCAGAATTTGAAATGTCAATGATGGGAGAGTTGACATTCTTTCTTGGACTACAAATAAAACAAACAAAAGAAGGAATTTTCATACATCAAGAAAAATATACTAAACAAATTCTGAAGAAATTTGGGTATGAAGGATGTAAAGGAGCTGCAACTCCCATGAGTACTTCAACAAGGTTAGATTCTGATTCTAATGGGAAAAAGGTAAATGAAAAGTTATATAGAAGTCTCATTGGCTCTTTATTGTATTTAACTGCATCTAGACCTGATATTCTCTTTAGTGTGTGTTTATGTGCTAGATTTCAAAGTGCACCAACAGAAACACATTTGACAGCTGTTAAAAGAATTTTCAAGTACTTGATAAATACTTCAAAATTGGCATTTGGTATCCTAAAAATCAAATTTTGATTTAATAGGATACTCAGATGCAGATTATGCTGGTTGTAAAATTGATAGAAAAAGCACATCTGGTACTTGTCAATTTTTAGGTGACAAATTAGTTTCTTGGTCTTCTAAGAAACAAAATTCTGTTGCCTTGTCTACAGCTGAAGCAGAATATGTTTCTATTGGTAATTGTTGTGCACAAATGCTTTGGATAAAACAACAGTTAAAAGATTATGGTTTATTTTTCAAAAATATACCTATTAAATGTGATAATACAAGTGCAATTAATCTAACAAAAAATCCAGTGCATCATTCTAGATCTAAGCACATTGAAATTCGACATCATTTTATTCGTGATCATGTAATTAATGGTAATATTGTTGTTGAATTTGTACCATCATATGCAATTAGCCGATATTTTTACAAAACCGCTTGAAAAATTGAATTTTGAATTTATAAGGAATGAAATTGGAATTTGTAATCCTTTTTATTGAAAATAATAATGATAATAATTTAATATCTTAAAGTTTGTTCACTGACAAATGATAATCGAGATTCTTAATAAAAGAAAGAGGAAGACATTAATTGTTCGCAACTTTCTGTACGGGAACTCGTGATTTTTTTGGGCTCAAAGTTCTGTCTTTTCGTCTCTCAATACTCTGTCTTCTTAAGTGTCACCCTCGCTTGGCTCTTCATAATTTCTCCTTTTCATTTCAGAAAACCCTAAGAAATCCTTGCAGCGAACTCTTCGTTGTTCAACATGGCTCCTCGCAAATCTCAACGTATCACCAACAAAAAATTCAAAACCGTGACATCTAAAGATCCTATTTCTATTCAAGATACACAATCCTCCGATTCTCAACAAACCCTCTCTCAATCAGTTTCATCATCTAGGGTTCGTGAAGAACGAACTAAAAACAAACAAGAATCTGGACAGCTCTCCACCTAAAGAACAGCGAAAAAAAAAAATCCAAGGAAAATGTGTCACAAAGTTCTGACCCAGAACCTATATCAGAACCTGTAAAGAAGGTCAAGAAAGTGAAAACTTCCAAAGTTTCCTCCAAGAAAAGGAAAGAAGTACCTTCACCGTCAAAGGAACAGACCCCATCCAAAAGAGCAAGACATCAAGAATCTGAGATCAAATGTCCATATAAGAAGGTAAAAATCCATGACTGTGCCTTTATAGATTTTGAATATTTTAAGAGGAATGGATTTTACTGGAATAAATGGCTAGATAATGTTGGTTGTAGAAAGTTGTAATCTGACTGGAGATGTAATTGGAGAAATGATAGAGGAATTTTATAGGAATTTGAGGTATGTCGATTCTAGGAGCTTGAAGTCAAGGTTCAAGATGTATAACAGTCTCACGTGATGATATAATTAAATGTTTTGGTTTGAAAGATTGTCATGATGATAATACTGTTGTTTCTCTGCGAAGGAATGATATTTTTCTGAAAATAAATGGAAACGTAGGACAGTTCCAGATGATGATGTGTTTGTATATGAGTTTGAACTAGTCGTTAGAATGCTCCACAAAATTGTGCGAGAATTTATTCTTCTTCACAAAGGGAGTTCTACGACAGTAACAAAAGAAGATGGCTTGATTATCTTGAGTATGATACAGAAAGTTAAGATAGATTTGGCCAAGAGAATTTTCAAAAGAATTTGGAAGGAACAGGAGTACAGGGTATATGGGAATGTTCTTATGGAGATATTCAAATTTAAAGGAATTCCCATTCCTAAGAAAATAAAATTTCCTATAGGTCTAAAAAGAATTGGAGAGAAAAGCATGCATCATATGCAAATTAGGCCTTATAAGAAATTCTGGTATGTTGTTGATGGTGCGATTTACTTGCATAAGAAACATAGAAAAGAAATTAACTGGGACAAGGTTAAGGCAACAGTTGAGGGGGAGCAAAAACCAACTCCAGAAGCTTCTCCAGAAGTTTCATTAGATGATGCTGGTAAAGAACCAATGAAAAAGAAGGAAAAGAAAAGATATAAGCCTATGACTGGTGGCAAATTTCAGATAAGGGAAAATTTGCAAAAGGATTCTTCCTTGGAGAGTGAAGATTCTTTTCCAGAAGGTCCAGGAGAAGCATCTTCTTTTCAATCCAAAGGTGCTTTCGTGCAGATGTTAGCGGCATCTCTTGAGTCTTTTAAACAGGACTTTACAAAGTTCATATCTTCAGAGATCAAGACTCAGATATCCTCTTTGCAACCATCCCAACCTCCACCATCTAGGATGCCTTCTGATTCAGCCCGCTCATTCTGTCGATCTTCACCACCTAAGCAAGAACCTATTCCAGAAGCTGTCACAACTGACACTTCAATTGATCATGGTTCTCCTCGATCTGGACAGCCCTATGAACCTACTCCTCCAAACTTAAGTCTTGTGCCGTTTATTCCTCTTGATGTGCTTCAGCATCCAGCAATTTATCTTACTCCACCTCCACAACACTTTGCTGCTCAATCTCCTCTTCCATCCAACTATCGCAGGCGTGTGAAAAGGACAGCTTGAAAGTCCACAAAAAGACCTAAAAAGCATTAATTTTTTGTTATGTTTTCTTTGCTTACGGATATTATTTATGTTTTTGTTAATATTTCACATCAGAACTGTGATGTAATTTTGATAGACTGCTTATATCAACTTTTAACATGTTTTCTCCTAATTTTGCTGATAACAAAAAGGGGGAGAAAAGTTAATGGATATGAATGTGAATGTGTGATGAATCGTATGTGTAATGAATTGTGAATGTATGTGTAAATGTGAATGTGTTTAATTGTTTTGTTATAATCAAAAAGGGGGAGAATGTTGATTCTCTATGTATCTAAAGTTTTGATGATAACAAAATACTCAATGAACTAACTATTTTATTAGTGTGCAGAATTATATTCATAATTTTATACAGAATATTGGTAAAATTGTTGAACGAATATATAAAGTTGAATGATATTAAGTCTTGGATATGAACAAGTTTTTAGATGAGTTAGAAAAGAGTTGTTATACAATATGAAGATTTCGAATGATGTTTAGAAAGGAAAAAGGTACACAGAATGTTTTTCAGAAGGATACTTCAAGTATAAAATAATTCCAGAAACACAGAACCTTTCATAGAACCTTTGGGAGAAACTCAAAGCAACCATTCTAAATTGAAGTTAGTTTCCAGAAACACAGAAGTTTTTACAGAACCTTTTCAAGAAACTTCAGCAGTAATTCTAAGTTAAAGATAGTTACTGTTCATCTTCTCAAACAAGATCTACATTTATTTATGAAAAAGATCAATAATTTTGAAGACCTAGCTCCGAGATAATAAGTATATTCGAATAGTATACTTATTAGTTCCACTAAAGTTGGATTATCCTAGGGGATTAAAGAAATTGTCGGATTGATTATTTTTATCAAAGAAGTTTTCTGAAAATAAAGAACAGAAGCTACAGTTGATTAACGATGGAACGATTTCAAGATAGAACAGTTATGTTTTCTGATTTTTCTCAAGATAAAAACAAATTCGAATTGGATATTATTAAGAAAATCAAAATAAAAACAATGTTATCTTTAAGAAGATGACACACGAAAATCACATTGAAGACCGTGATATCACCAATCAGCAACAGTTCTCCAGATTTATCTTCAAGATCAACGTTATCAGAAGCTTTCAAATAGAAAACAAGTGGATTATCTCAAATCATGAAATTCAAGCTGATCTTATCGTGCTTCAGCATATCAAGAATTCAAATTCAAATCTGGAACCGAAGAAACAAGAAGAACGAGATTCTCTCTTGAAGAATATCACCAGCGTTTGATAAATTAAATTAAGGATAAGAAGTTACAGATTTTCATCCGTGATTTTTGGGATATCTATCTTATCTCGAGCACAACAAATTATGAATTAGAAGGATATGAGATGTAAACAGAGTTAAAAAGAAGAACAAGACGCAGAACTTAAGACAGAAAAAGAAAAAACAAAAAAAAAAAAATCCGAGAGCAGCTTGATTCAATCATTGACCGAAAAATTTTTAAGAGTTGAAAAAGCAAACTTTCTTTGTTTTCTTTCCACGTGCAGAATTGTAGCAAATTTTATTGCAATCTTTACATTTGTCTTTTAGATAATTGAAGCAACTTGTTGTTGGCTTCAAGTGAATTAGTTCAATTACTAATTTAGACTCCGTAGATCGATTGAAGCTAGAGGATAGCTGTGAGAATCGAGTAGAGAGAATTGTACAAGCTTATAATTGATTTTATTGGATATAGTGGAACAAAACCCGTAGGATAACGGGTTCCTCGCTCAGAGCTGGAAGAGTGGACTGACGTAAAAGGCGGAACCTCTATAAATATATGCCTGATCTTCTTATCCCTTCTCTATTTATATTTCCACAGTTTATTTTATTGTTGTTTAATTGTTCATATTGTTCTCTTAACTTAAATACAAAGGGGATTGTTTTTAAAAGGCGAAAAATTTCTAAAATAATCAATTCAACCCCCCTTCTTGATTATTTTCGAGACCAACAGTGTATAAGGCCATTGATCCTTTGCATAATGCTTTCTAAGATTACTATTGAGGTATGACAATGGCATTTAAAACACTGTTCCACATATTAACACCTATTTCCTCCAGCCAAGCAATTACTTTCGTCCTTCACATTTCAATATTAAATGCACAACCATAGATCCTTACTGATGACATTAAAATCACGATCGAAAACTTACCTACATTTCATAGCAATTACATTTACCCTTCACTTCACATAATTGCACAAACATACCGAGATGATAACAATTGAACAAACACATTAGGTGTTCAAATGTAATAATATGTGTAGTCATTCATTCATAATGAAACCATAAGACACCGAACATATTTTACATCAACATAACAAGATGTTTGAAATCATTTCATTAAATATTGGATTATGTAATCTCACCTTGTAGATTGAAATTTTGTGGTAGTCTTTGAATGTGATAGGTCTATGAGGAAATATTAGGTGTGGTAGGTGTTGAAAGTGGTAGGCCATGTAAGGAAGTGATGGGTTGTGCACGACCATCAAAAAAGTGATAGGAGAGGACCTCGAAAGAAAGTGGTGGGTCATGTATGTAAATGGTAGGTATGGTAGGTATTTGAAAGTGGTAAGTCAATAAGCAAATGGTAGGTATGATAGGTTATCGAAAGTGGAACGTTAGAAGTCAAATGGTAGGAGGGGTAGGTCGTTGAATGTAGGTTAGTAGCCAAGGGTATAAAAGGACCCTAGATGGTCGATCTTTTAGCAACCATATGTAATGAAATAATCAAACATATGCACAAACAAGTGATTAATTGATTGATTAATCAATAATATACTATTCTTATACATTCTTTGCAATCAATTTGCAGGCAAGTATACCTATCATTAATAGCATTGGTGATAAGAACAGCACTGTCCCACAACGAATGATTAAGTACTAGTAATGACTTCTTCCTTTATTATCTATTATCGATGTAGCAATGATAAATCCTTTTTTTTTTTATTAGCAACAAGACAATACGGCAGTAAGATATAAAAATTCAAAATTAGTGAAACTCATCTTAGAATTATATATTTGAAAAGATAATAGTAATGATCATTCATATCTAATTAATTAGTAAGATTCACACAATAGAGTAGTATCCCATTAAAGACTACTAATCCCTAGTCTCTCAAGTTTACCTATGAGAATGTACTCTAATTATTCAACTATGAATCTTTTGCAAAAATGAAATATTCCAAACTATATGACTAAATCAGATTGCATGTGTGTATTGATTATTAATGTCATGAATTAATTTTGATGATTTTGTTGACATGAATTTTAAAATTTGGGCTAAATATGTTGAATTAAATTGTTTATATTAGCGGCCAAATCAAAGACAATTATTAAGACATAAAATTTAGGCCCAATTCAATTGTTTTCAAACATCTAGAACCTACTTTCAATCGTATTGACATGCCCTAATTTTTCCTTGAATGAAAACCCAAGCTTGGTAGCCAAACCAAGCTCAACCCTTAAATTAACCTTCTATCATTTTCTAATTGCACAAAAGTCAAATGGCAGATTTTGTGTAATTCATCCAGTAAAGACTTTGCCAAACACTCTCAAAAACCGACCCTTGAAACCACTACTTGAAAGCTCCATATTCCCATCAATTTGAGTCAAAATTTTTAACTTAAACTCATTAATAATTTATTCAGTATCTCATCTAATGATCAAGAGTACATAGGGTAAACTTTTGAATGCTTCTCTCATCTACTAAACACTTATGGATAGGTGAGCAAAATGATAATAGCAATGCTTCAATGTTGAAAGTGAAGTTGTAAATGGTGTGAGATGAAGTAAATGTGAAGTTTACGTGTATATGATGTTTTTAAGTTGATGTAATGAGTATATATGAACTGATTGAAGTAAAAATGTGAAGTTAAAGTGGAAAATGTAATGAGGAAACCCGACAATAACATGACAATTTGTATAAATATATATATATTTATATGATAAGCTATGTTTTAGTAGGGGTTTTGATTAAATTAGATAATTGACAAATGTATTAGTTGTAATTATGAATTACTATTAAATTTTATAAACAACTGATTTCTTATAATAGATTCCCCTACTCAGTTAGATATATATGCTCGTCTTCCACCAGGAATATGAAATCTTTCATCTACACTGTAACTTGTTTGTTGAATGTTTGAATTGGTTTTGTTAGTGTCGCTTAACATTTGCTTATTCTTAAGAAGAAGTAATATGATTTAGTTCACGTTTTTTGGCAAGGTTGAATTAGATGCAACTAAGTTAAGTGAAAAATCTACTTTTGATCATAAAATTAGAGAAATTAATTTGAAAAATAATCCCCATGATATTCAATTTGATTTTTAAGAAACGCATCACGTATATCACCTAAATATACTTAACATGTAGAGCTGGGCATTCAAACATATAAAAATTCCATCTTTTGTGAAATTCACGTAATACTGAAAAGGGTCGTGTTATGATGGAATAAGGTTAAGTGAATTTACCTTAAGTTGTTCTTACCTTAGAAACTAAAGTTTCGAATTTGCATGATTCATCTCTAAACTATGGTTTTCTAACCAACAAGCTACAAAATCGAAGGGGGAAAGGTATCTTTTCGTAAATTACATATATTAATTACAGAAGATTATTCTATAACAAACCATAATAAAATTACCAATATGATGTAGAAACCAACATAGAAAAAATGTAATTGTACCGCTTAAATAAAAAAATTTGTGAAAAAAAAAGTAAATAAATTCATTGAAGTGGAATAATAGAATCAAATTCTGCCCATCCCGTTTATATTGTACTAGCCCAGCATTGAAGAATTTTCAAGATGGGCCACTAAATATCTTACTATATTCGGCCCATTCGTCTAGTAGTCCTCTGCTTTGGTATGGAGGGAAAGCCAGAATTCACGTTCTTCACCTTCAAATTTCATGTTTTCATTTCCACACGATGCACAAGGAAACACACGACTTCAACCATAAGACTCTTTGGTTTAACTCCACTCTGACCATCATTCGCGGCCAATGATCATGAAGGTACGGTCCCTATAGTCTTACCTTTTCACTTTCTATTCACTGTGTTCATTTCCCCGTCATCTTGTGCTTCTTTTGCAAAAAATAGGCATCAAGACCTGGTGTGTGTAGAGGAGTGAGTATTAATCTTGTACGAAAGGTTTTAGCTAGTATAATACTGGAGAAATGCATCTACTAATAACATCTATTTCAAAAGTCCATGCGACGTCGTTTTTAGGGTTACAATCACCATCACCCGTCCTGTTCAGAGCACATTCATACTTTTGTATTGCCTATTGTATGTCTTATATGAAATGGGAGTCCGAACCGTTCCTCACCGTCTACTAATTATGTTTCACCTAATCATACACTCTAACATGTGCGTAAATCACACCGTTATCTCTATCTCTGTTTAGGACTCTAGTAAAACTTTAGAGGAATCTTTCCACGAAATCAGCTCCTCAATAAAGTAGATGACTCGGATGGTGCAAAAGATTGCACAAAAATACCACGATTCTCTATTGGGGTGGGGTTCGGACATCAATGTCGACTGAGCTTACAAGATTTTATGCTCAGCAACTGAAGGTAGAAGCATCACTATGCAAACATATCGAGCGTAAATGCAATATGGATAAACCAAATGTTACCTCCGCATCTCTCCATATATATCCCATGCACATGGTTCTTAGGATACAAGCGGTGACCCTAAGTCAGCAGCACTCCCGGTCGAAGGACGCCTTCTTACATGCCATCTCAGTTGATCATCGACCATGGGCAGGTCATTAACTTCAATTTTATGCAATTTAAGATGCCAATGAGGACCAGGATTTGAAGGTTGCATTATCCCAAGTGGATAAAAAAACTAAGTATACACCTTAATGTCGTATCAACCGATACCTCAAGTCCCCATTCACCAACCCATGTCCGAAGCGGCATAGGGCACCCCATCGTTGCACAACCAATAAGCCAGATATAAAAGTGGCCAACACTTGGACCATTGCACAATATCCAACGGTGAATGTGCAATCACGTGCATGTTTTTTTCACATCCCTACTTTGTAATTTAACATGCCGATTATTTATAATAAATTGTTGTCTTCATATAGTATGTTAGAGAAAATTTTCCTAGAGGAGCAAAGCACCCGCCCTACCCAATACTATATGAATCGGGATGTGCTGTAGTTAACTATGCACTAGATCCTGCTCTCAATCAATTGTAAGTGGTTAATTCAAATGTTGCATGTGTGGTAGATTATGTTATGAAGTAGTAGGTGTTGTAGGTTATTCATAAAAGTTATAGGTGTGGTAGGTTAAAAAGTGATAAGTATGATAGGTTAAGTGTTAAAGTGGTAGGTCCACTACACTACACTATAGTCACATGTTTAGTGTATTTATTTAACTTGATATGAAATGTTTGTCAGGGAGGTGCTCGTCGATGTAGACTTCTTTCACTTAGAGTGGCCATAAAACAACACGAGAAAATGCATACAAGGTTTTGATATTTGATTCTTATTTTGGTATTATGCATAACTTTCAAATGCGGTCTAGTATTGAGGGATCAGCAGTAATGTTGTTGGTCCCTTCCTGCTATATATAGCTTGACGATATAAACAAACTCCTACAACAATGGACCTCCAGTGGTAGTCTTGCCCGAGGAGATCCACGGGTTAAGCATTTGAACGAGCGGGAGTTTATTTACCCATACCATGTTCTCGACCAAACAAAACATAATGACTAGTATGGTACCCGCATCCCTTTGTTCTATGTATATGCGTGCATCATAAAGTTGTTTACCTAATATTATCAACTTAACACTCATCTATTGTCTATATGCAACAATAATTGTGGCATTTATATAATAAAGTTCATTGAAGCAAATAATTTGCATAGAGACATATGGGGCCTGGTACGTTCATTTCATGATTGTATTACTGCATACCCTAGAAAATGGGTCCCTTCTACATTTTTCTCCTTGCCAACCACTTTATCTAATTTGTTCAGGTGGCGGATTTTGACCATCACTGGAAGATATTAGTAGGTTGGTGTTATGGCAGGAGAACAAGGCGAAAAGACACATCATATTGGAAGCAAGGAAGCACCTACTGAAGCGACGATTGTGTTGCCATTGATGGGGAACTTTGTGGCCCATATAATGGGGGAGTTGATCAAACATTGGTTGGACCCATATTGGCTCTTGCTTTCACTATTTATATTTTTAGATTCATTAACCTTCTTTTTCCAGTGTTGCATCATCTTTCCTCGGCAAGGTCTAAAAGCAAGGACAAAGAGCAGAAATATGACAAGGTCAGTGAAAATAAGATGCCTACTCCAATAGAAGTTTCTTTCTTTTGCTCGTAATCATTACAATATTGGATAAGAAATTTATTTATGTATGTTTTCTGATTATGGTATTAGAACATATTATTTGACAGGTCCTTTGCAAATCATATCTAACCAAGTCCTCATCATACTTCCACTGGGATTGTGTTTCCATATTTCTGATTCATGTCTATTTTTTTCAGCTGAAGCCTGCCCTAAGCTCGGACCTTCTGCAGAGAGAGTAGAAAGGCCTTCAAGTTTGTACTTTTCTAATTTAAGATTCACTTGTTGCTTCTTAAGGTACTGAGTGCTCTTTTTTTTTTTTTTTAAGGAAGCCTTATAGGTGTTGAGATGCTCATGCTTTGTTGCTTTATTCTTTTGCTTCAATTACAAAATGATGAATTCTTTTCTTTTTTATTTCTTTTTTTTTTTTTTAACAAACTGAAAGCTCCTAACTCTTACTTCATGAACTATTTATTCTAGTGGGACAAGCAATTCGTGAAAGACTATTAGGTGCAGCTGAAGCATATGCTCGTAGGAATGGTACTAGACATGGTTTACATGGTGAGCATTTCACACATAATAGTAGACTCTTAGGTTTTTATTCTAGGAGTCAGTGAATAAAAAGGGAAAAAAATAAAAAGAGAATTATTTTGCATTAATGCTTTTGATGACCACTGCGATCTCTAACAGTTATAGTACGAGCAAGGAAACAATATAATTTCCATTCTTTGCAATGTGAAGTGGCAAGACGCTTATTTTTGAAGGCTGCTTTTGCTTTTTGGAGTGAATTTAGTCCACTGTGCCTTAGTTTTTTTTTATGTGATGTCATTTACCTCATCATTGATTTCCAGTTACGAAAGCTGGAGAGGAGAGTTGATATTGTAGTGGCAACTCCAGGAAGATTGGTCGATTTGCTTGAGAGAGCGAGGGTGACATTGCAAATGATTTAAGTATTTAGGTCTTGATGAGGCAGATTGCATGTTGGATATGGGTTTTGAACCCCAAATCAGAAACATTGTGGATCAGATGGGAATGCCCCCACTAAGTGTAACATTTGGCATGTTTTCTGCAAAATATGCCCTAGAATATCTCTCTCTTTCTACCAATAATAGGTATTGGTATTAATAAGAATTTTGTTCTCTTACTATCAGTTGAAAAGGTTGAAGCTATTATTTCTCATTAATTTTATCAATAATCTTCATTAATATCAAGTTAAAAAGAAGAAAAAAAAATTTAATGTGGTACTTTTCTTAGTCTCCAATAGATTTTTGCTACCAGTTCATGACTGGATATTGACTAGCAGTTGGAGTAAGGAAAAGTTCAAACCTGATTATATTCTAGTGTGAATAGAACACCTGTTGTGCCATTAGTCTGCTATGTTGTTTATGGTGATAATTTTAGCTTTTCTAATATAATGTAGGGCTTCTATCCACATATTTGTTCTTTCCATGCCCAACTTCCCTTTTATTATTTCTATTTCATTGCTTGCAGAGGATGGCTTCTGACTTTCTCTTAAATTACATATTCTTGGTTGTTGGAAGAGTTGGCTCTAGTACTGATTTGATAGTTCAAAGAGTAAATATGTGCATGAATCTGATAAGAGAAGCCATCTGATGGACCTATTTTATGCACAAAAGGAATATGTGCATGATTCACTAGTTGCTTCTTAAGGTACTAAGTGCTCTGATTTTTTTTCGGAAGCTTTATAAGTGTCTAGATGCTTAGGCTTTATTCTTTTGCTTCAATTGCAAATGATGTCAATTTTTTTTGTTTTGTAACACAACTGAAAGCTCCTAACTCTTACTTCATGAGCTATTTGTTCTAGTGGGACAAGAAATTCGTAAGAGACTATTAAGTGCAGCATGGTTTGCATGGCGAGCATTCCACACATAATAGACCATCTAATGATGTGAGCCGTTGCCTCATTGGTTCTTATAATTCAATAGAGCTATTGCCTATTAAGATGACTTTTAGACCTTGTCCTTGTTTGGTTTATTCTATGAAATCAAGTTTGGTGGAATCTATCTAATTCACAAATTACAATATGATGAATAGTGAGACGGTAGGTGTATTCATTTAGAAAAATTATCTCAGGCTTTTGATTTCTCGAAACCTTAATAATGTAGATGTATTGCCACATCAATAAATTAGATTCCTACAATAAACCAAACAAGGCCATTGGATGATAACATGCGAATGAGCTCTCATAGAGAACATGTCAGTGACCCCCTTTTTGCCTTTCTGTTAGTTGCATGATTCAGAGAGAAGCCAAGGTACTCGCAATGGCAGCACTTCTAAGAGAGCAGTTGCATGAAGCAGCAGACCAAGCTCTTCTGGTGAACCTAGTGAAAATGGATGAAGCCGGTTAGTTTCCAATAGTGGTTGCCTCTCAGGTTAAGTTCAGTCTGGATATGGAACTTTAAGCTCCGCTTCATCCGATACTTGATCAGGACTTACAAGAGGTAGTCGTGACGACGCACTTAGAAGCTTTGAGCTCCTCTCCATTGATAATGGATAAAGGAAATAATTCTTAAACCAAACTACAAGGGGCTACGTGATTATTGCAGATTCACTTAAGCGACTTTCTTCTGCGATCTCAGCATCATGCCAATTGTAATAATTGATGTACATCTTAATTAGGGATGATGAAAATCAAATCTCCAAATGAGGGAATTGTTTATAAGTTTGAGACAATTGTAATAAACCTCTCTAATTTTCAGCCTTTGCACTCTAAAGACAATGGAATCAATTTGTAGCGGTATTAGTAGGTTTCCTGGTGTAAAGATGTCCATTTGTATAATTTCCACAGGTTTATTAAACGTTTAGAATTCGTGTGTTTCTTATGCTACTCTTATGCAACTTGTATCATGGGAGAGGTAAACGGTTCTAAATTGATTCTCTCTTCCTATATGGAAGAACTATTAGCCTTAATAATTAATTTTTCATATTGTTTTTTTGATACGATTAAAAAAAGATGGGCATAACTAGACACATTTAAAAGTTAGGCATGTATATTCATTCTGTTTACTTGGCACAGCCTCACTAGACCACCCATCTCTTTTTTTGCCTTATGCGTTCTTGTGCATGAGTATATAGGATATTGGAAATCGTTAGACGGAAGATGTATTTATTTCCATGATATATTGTATTACGGATATCCATATTATCATATATTTTTATTTTAGGTAATTGTGTTTTTATATTTGCCATTATGTATGTACTTGTCTTTATGCATACTAGTCATCTTTTTTTTTTTTTTTTTACTTTTTACACTTCACAATACCTATGCTTTGTTAAATTTAAGGCGAAAAATTAAAAAAAAAAAAACTTTTTGAAGAAAAGGAAAGAAAAAGAGGGTTAATGTTGAATTTGATACCTGAACTTTTCCAAAAATTCAATTAGCTATCTGAACTTTGAAAAATTCAATTTCAGTATCTAATTAAATTTTTTGAGACTATTTTCTATATCTAAGTTAATAGAGTTAACATCGTTTGCTTTTGGCACCATGGCCCTTTTTTTTTTCCACGATGGAGCGTTGATTGAAAGACAAAAGTGGTAGGTCATTGTCGTGAGGTGGTTGGAATGGTAGGTCATTATAGTCTCTAAGCTAGTCATGCCATGAAGTTGTAGGGGTGGTAGGTCATCGTGGTTTGAAGTGGTAGGTCATGGTATGAAGTTGTATGTGTGGTAGGTCATCATTGTCTCAAAGTTGTAGGTCATGTTACGAAGTTGTAGGTATGATAGGTCCTCATGGTCTTAAAGTGGTAGGTCATTCTATGGTAGTAGGTCTTCATTGACTCATATTGGTAGGTCATGTTACGAAATTGTAAGTTTAAAGTAGTAGGTCATGCTAGAAGTTGTTGGTGTCGTAGGTCATCATTTGTCTCAAAGTGTTATGTCATGCCATGTTACAAAAGTAGTAGGTCATGTTACGAAGTTGTAGGTTTGATAGGTCATCATGGTCTTAAAGTGGTAGGTCATGCTATGAAGTTATAGGTGTGGTACGTCGTCATGGTCTCAAAGTTATAGGTGTGGTAGGCCATTATGTTCTCAAATTTGTAGGTGTGGTAGACCATTATGTTCTCAAAGTTGTAGGTCATTCAATGAAGTTGTAGTTGTGGTAGGTCTTGCTATGAACTTATAGCTATTGTAGGTCATCATGGTCTCAAAGTATTCGGTCATGCTATGTTACAAAGCAGTAGGTCATGTTACAAAGTTGTAGGTGTGGTAGGTCATGCTATTAAGTTGTAGGAGTAGTAGGTCGTCATGATCTCAAAGTAGTAGGTCATGTTACGAAGTTGTAGGTGTGGTAGGCCATTATGTTCTCAAAGTGGTAGGTCATGCTAGGTTGTTGTAGGAGTGGTACGAGGTCATGCTATGAAGTTGTAAGAGTGGTACGAAGTCATGCTATGAAGTTGTAGGTGTAGTAGGAGGTCATGCTATGAAGTTGTATGTGTGGTGGGTCACGTTATGTTACAAAATTAGTACGTCATGTTACGAAGTTGTAGGTATGCTAGGTCATGATTGTCTTATAGTAGTAGTTCATGCTATGAAGTTGTAGTATTGGTAAGTCATGCTATCAAGTTGTAGGTTTTGTAGGTCATCACGGTCTCAAAGTCTCAGGTCATTTTATGTTACAAAAGTAGTAGGTCATGTTACAAACTTGTATCTGTTTTAGGTCATCATAGTCTTAAAGTGATAGGTCATGCTATGAAGTTATAGGTCATCATGGTCTCAAAGTTATAGGTCATGTTATGAAGTTGTAGGAAACAACATATACATGCAAAGGAAAAGCGATATATAGTAATATACTCCATCAATTTTGCTACATTAATCCACATTCGGGTAAGCAAAATATACACAGATCCATATGTATAAGATATGTTTGTAATGCCATATGAATACAGTTGCCTACTACTAGTTGCGGCTTGAGACTTCATGAGGATTCTTGTAATAGGTAGTTGCACTAGTTGTAACCATGTCAGCATAACCACTGTCATCATTCCTCCATTAGCTGCCTTAACCTGGATATAAGAAGTTCTCTTCTGATATGAAAGCTTGATTGTCATCATTTTTGTGGCCTCTTCACCCTCCATCGTTAAGGTCTTTGCAATTTGTATATATGGGCAAATGTTTGGACATGTCTTTTGAGTGTCCTGTTCCATGACAATTACTGCACTTTTGGGGACCACTAGCATGCTTATGCCACTTTGACACTTGGACATGCCTCTTTGGCTTAATCGGGTCCTCGATTCTTCCAATAACGTAAGTGTTATCATTTGGAACATAATTTGCTACATGGACTCATTCTGCCCTCACTGTTAGTTGCTCCACTTCTCTTATGATTTCGTTATGTCCTTCCAATATTTAGCTTACCCAATAGCATAATTGGTTGCAAGCAATTGATAATGCTCCATACCATGCTTTCCAGTCCATGATTGTCCCCTCCCATAGGGTGTAGAACCCCCATGACTATGGAGCTCTCTAGCCTTTTTGGTCCATCGACTCATGATGAGATTGAATGTTATCTCCACAAGTTCCTCAACCTTTACCACATGATAGCATGGCAATAAAGGAGCCCATTTGTCTCATATTCCATGCATGAACACTGAATGGAGGGGTCATGTATCTTAAGTGTTACGTGCTCTACCTTACCTTCATCTCCATACTACTTCACAATGTATTGCTTGAAGCCGGCACCATCAGTTCTACCTATGACATATCAAAGAGTTTCTGCATGAATTTCTTGCTGGATCTTGTTGAACGAGGCACGTGTGAATACCTTGGCAGCATGGGATTTAATTTTCCTTAAAACTGCCACCAACGCAAGCTGTTTGTGTCTACTTTCATACTCAGCTATAGTTTCTTGATGATGGAGAGCGGCAATAGCTTTATTCAAGCCCTCAATAAATTTGTACAGCCTAAAGCCATGTTGTGCAAATTTTTTAACTTATGAATGGATAGATTCACACCGTTGTGTGGTGCGCATGCATACCCAAAAGTTACCATGGAGATACGCTTCAACCCATAAATACCTATTTACGTATGTTTTTTCTACCAAGGCGTTACCAACAAAACATTGTTGACCACAACATCTGTCTAATTTGTTCACAATCCTCAAAGACATTGGAGAATACAAATATTCCCTAAAGCTGCAAGGAACTCCAATTTCTTCAATGAGTTTGACAATTGCATTCTAAATGCTAAGAGCGCAAAGCCTATGTTGTTATCGAGGCCAAACTTCCTCTATAGCACAGCATGGCCTTTGCATTCTGTTGATGAGGAAAACCCTTCTTGTTGTTGTCTCAAGACTTCCTCAAATTGTTGAATCAGAAATGGCATGTGGTGCTTCATCTTAAACAAAACAACCAAATAGAAAAATAAAAAAATAGAAAAACTGCAGAAACAAATGGCTATTCTAATAAAAAGATATAAATATGAAAAAGGTAGCTAGAACAACAAATGAAAATTGATTTCCACTATTGCGCTGTTGGGCTTCAAAAATAATATTGAATCCAACACCAATCCCTAACAACGGTGCCATAAATGCTTGGTGTTGTTTTCAGTTGAGTTCATACTAATCATTGACTGAGTTTTTCAAATTTATAAATGTTTTCCAAATCGTTTTCAATAACTACTGTCTCACAGAGCAAGCATACCCATCAGATGTAGTATAGACAGTGATTTAGGTTGGTCTCAAAGGAATGGTTGGCAGCTAGTGTACTCCCAACCTCACCTATTGTCTAGCTATAGAAAGGTTTGGAAAATCATAATAATAATAAAAAAAAAAAAGAAACTACCCTAGGTTAGGAGTATTCACAAACATTTAATGCAGCAACTCAGGGTTACTTCACTAATTCCTTATCAGAATGATTTCTTGAAAACAATGAACTTCTTAATAGCTGTTTAAATTGTGTGTTTATACTGTCAGATTCTTTAATTTAAACTAAAGCTTCTCTCAAAGTCAGTAATTCTGGATCTAGCCAAAACTAGTAATATGAAATTCTAATTAGACTCGCATAAAGAATAGGAATCCATTGTTTCGAAAAAAAAAAAACTCAATGAATTTTTTAAAACAAGTGATAGAAAGTCTTCATCCGTTCCTCAGCAAAAGGTAGTTAGGGTCGACTCCATTAGCAACCACAAATCTATTCAATTGAATGATCTCTCGATCTATCCAATTGAAATCAATCGTGGATCTAAAAGATGCACCACTACTTTAAAAACCACAAGTTTAAGTTCAGGTCACTAATTACAAACACCTAATCAAATTAATTTGAAAGCGCATTTGAAATCAACTGAATTAGGAATTAGATTCGTAATCCCTAAGCTATAGGAGTTTATTTCTCCATGGATTTATCAAAATAAGCGCAAATAAGAAGAAATAAATCAAATTCAAAAGATTAATCAATTAATTGCTTAGAAATTTATAGAAATTACAAATATCGAGTTAAATTGATTTTTACCCAGAAAATAGAAGAAATTCTCGAGTACTATGCTGATTTACTCTGTTGATACATATTTTCCCAGGTATGCTTGCCCGTTTATTTATAGGCTACTGGGCACAAAAAGCATGGCCTACTTTATTGACACGTGGCAGATTCTTTTTTAGAGAATTTGTGATAACTTTCCACGCGCGCATATGATATGTGAAAACACTTGTTGAGAGTCGCGTGTGATCTGTTGGTTGAGGCTTGTACAAAGCAAAATTAGGCTCGACTTCAGGAACTGCTAAAGTAAACTGTGTGTTTTTATCCATTACTCTATCGAGGGTAAAATTGAGAAAGTTGAGGCTCGTATTGCTAAGGCTCGAGGCAATTTTGATGAAGAATTGGTCTGTAAAAGCACTTGTCGAGGGTCAAGATTTGAGGCTCGACAATGCATTTTCTCCAGAATGATGCTTGATCACTTTGAGTGAAGTCGAAGGTCATGTCGAGAGCTCATAGTCAAGGCTCGATAGACCAATTTTTACTGTTTTCTTGCTTTGTTTTGCCTCAACTGTGACTTTACAGTGCTCAACTTCTACAATCTTGACTTCACTTATTGTTTTTGCTCCGAATCCGATTTAAAACCTTTGATTATTCCTAATTGGATTCTAAGAGCTTCAAAACAACATTATTTATCAAAAACATAACTTTTACAGGATTTTATTTGAAATTCTTAACAAAATGAACTCAAAATTCTATGAAAAATATAGAGTAAAAATAACTTATCAGCTAGGAATTAATTAACTTAATGGAGTAATTGATTTATTTGATGAGATCATGTAGTGCAAAGCATAGACAATTTATTGATTAATCCATTATCGTTAGAAACTTAAGTTTTAGGGTAGATGAAGATGAGGGATATGTCCTGTGATTGATTATATTTCGTAAAAGCATACATAATTGATCTTGGGATCTGTTAGCTTAGTTAATCAGTATTTAAATAATATATATCAATTCAAGAATTAGGTTAAATTATAGAAAAATGGCAATACTGGTACTTATTTTTTTAGATTTTTGAGGACAACACCTGATAAATTCTATACTGCATTAGATAGGTATACTTACCTAGCTCGATTGTAGATTTCTTTGAGTTTATAAATTTGTAATTTGATACGATTGGTTAACGCACGTCATGATTCCATTACTTCTTTTACATAAGTTTAGTATATAGCATGCATGTTTGATATGGAAAAAGATTCCACCTAGTGTGGCTTGGCACAATAACTTAAATTAACAATGCTAGATGTTTTTGCGACCGCATTATTAAAGCCTATTGAGATTTTTTTTTATTAAGAGATATTCATGAAGTGCGGTCTAGATAGTTGCATATATATATTTTGGCCATGCAAGCCCCATCTATCACGCCTCAAAAGGGAGCCTGGTATGATTAATCTAAAGTTATCATACCATATGTGCACCCATAATATGAGAACCATCTTGCAAGTCAAAGTTTACAAGACTCTACTTATTTGTTAATATCTATTACTTAAATGATACATATACATATAATTTACAAATGTTCAACTATGGAATTCGATTTTCCACATTCTACCAAGATCGCAGAGAATCGGTATCCCCTACCAAATAGTAAAAATGGAGTTTCGATCCTGCAATATATAAAGTTCAATTGTTTATACACTTTATCTCTTCTGCACTCTAGGTTCAATATAACCTATATCTCTAACTTTAGTAAAGTCTGATAGAGAAGCACTCTTTACACATTTCTAACCCAATCCCAACTAGTATTATTCCTGCACAAAAACTGTTGGGGAGTAAGCGAATCATGGGCCTAGTGAGATAACCTGACCAAACCACATATCAAGCAATAACAAACATGTTTAATTAGCAAGCATATGCAATGCAACAATCAACCATATGTATAATTACAAGCTTGGATATCCGAAATCCAAACAAGATGTAGATTTACACCCTCTCATGGGGGTTGGAAGGAAGCTATTACAAGTGATATACCGTGCCTAGGAGAATCAGAGAACCAAGGAAGAATGTGTATCTTAAACTCTCACAAATTACTTTAAAACATTTCACTCTCATCCTTGCAACAAAGAAACACCATTAACTATTAGCCGTTTCATGTCAATACCACGAGTGGTGCTCCTTCAATACTAGGTAGTTCCCGTAAAACAGAATGGAACAAAGGTGCTCCTGGAAGAATTAGGAAAATATCATCTAGAAAAAACAGGCATGTCACCAGAGAACCAAAATGCTAATACGAGCGGGGTCACCACTTCTTTAAAAATGAAAAGTATGCATATGATGCAATGCATGTCCATTTTTATTTATGGTATGAATAGTTTTTAGTCAAATTTAAGGTGATCATACAGTTTACAGACAAATATCATCATGCTTCATACGATATATATCATGCAATAGAATTATCACTTAAATCATGATAATTTGGCATTCAGGCATACACCAAACATCATATATTATATCCAATCTCGCATGCATATTAGTTGAATATATTATTTCTAATGCAGCTATATAACAAGCATAAACAATGTGATAGAGTTAAAGTTACTCACTTGTTAACCTTGTTAAGTTGTTGTAATATGCTACTAGAAGTCCAAGGACTGTTCTATTTTTCTTATAAAATGAGATAACATATATTCATTATTATACTAATGTTCATAATGCTTTCGGTTACACTTTGTGTGTCCTAAATTTAAGTTTCACTCTTTTTAATTCACTTTATTTTCTTAGGTAAGAGTTTTGGATTTTATATAGGTTAGTCCTTTTTGACATTATCAGAAAATCTTTCTAAACATGTTTTCTGTAAGAGAAGTCTTTCTAAAAATTATAGATATTAACTTTAATTGTTTAATTTTAAACTAAGTCTATTATTTTCATTTTAACTCCATTTTAACGTATGATCAGGCATTTAGATAACTTATTTTAAGTGTTGTATGGTAGTTGATTTAATTTTATTGATCTGTAAATTTCATTTATTTTATGAGTATTGATAATTGTCATAGAATATTTTAAGTCTTGTTTTGCTTAATAATTTTATTATTAAGCTTTTATTATTTATGTGATCTTTTTAGTATATCTATCTTAAGGTAATTGATATTTGATATCTATTATTTATTTTCATTTCACTTTTCTTGATTTTAATTGGCATCTATATTTTATTTATTCTAAATTTAATTAAGTTCCTCTTTCATTAGTTTTCATGTTGATAGTGAATTTTATTATTTGTCAACCTTATCTGTTAATTGAAATTTCTATTTATATAGTTACATTTAGTATTTAGTTCTTTAATTATTTTTCTAACATATTTCTGGTTTCCTAGAGTTTGAATATATATTGAATATTTAAATTTTATTTCATCGAATAATTATGGAGTTTGTGTTTAATAGTTTAGTATTTTATTGTCCTCGTTATTATTATTTTTATGTTGTTTGTTAGTTTGGTCACTTTATGATAACTAATATTTATTTTCTAATTTTTAGTTTCATTGTGTTTCTCTTGATCTCATCCCAAGTTATTATCTGTTATTTATGAGAATTACTTTATTCATATTTATAAATTATTTACATTTTTCATTCTTGTATATTTACCCATATAATACTTTTATCATAAATTAATCTTTTCGTTTAATATACAAAAGTATTTCCTATTTGTAATATTTACTAAAGTTTATCACTCAATCGATTATCTAAACATATTAATTTTTTTATTGATTTATTAAATTAATATTCTTTTATTATTATTATTGTTAGTGTATATATATATATGATATCTAGACGAAAACAGATTTCATGAGAAACTTGCATGTACGCCGGCATCAACGCCGCTGGTGTTGAACTCCAGTTTGCTGATGTACGTGTAAATTTTACACGTTATTGTTCCAAGGTAAGCCAACCTTGAAGACCGCCTGCGTATGCTTGTATGCCACTAGTGTAGAATTCTACGCCACCGGAATATGTTCATTTTACGTGTTTACATAAATTACGTAGCTTCGTTCCAATGAAGGTCGGCTCAAAGGCCGCCGGCCTATTCTTGTATGCCGCCAGCTAAAGCTACCAGCGTATTGCCGGTGTAGGCACTGTTCATCGTCTTTCTCGTTTTTTCTCTGATCATAATTTATCTTTCTTATTTTATTTATGTATTATACTCGTGTTCAAGCTACTTTTAAGTGTTTTTTTATACTTCACATGGATTATATGTGACATATCAATACATACAGCATCTTATAATCCTCATTTTCTATGATTTCCTAGCTTCTATATATCATAATACATATATAGAGTTTTAGGATGAGATATTACCTTGTTTGAGCTGGTGTGGTGTTGTTACACTCCTTCCCTTGGTCTGATTCGATCCTAAGATTTAGTAAAACATTAGATAAGCTAATGTTTTATGTATGTTCTAACTAAAACGAAACTACTTACCTTGTCTTGATCATTTTCCTTGGTAGCTGTTTTGGGCTGTTTAATGCATGAAAATTTGGCTATTGCAAGAGTGTTTATGTGTTTTGTTTCTTGTTCATTAGTGTTATATCTATAGGTAAAATTGCAATAGCATTTTCGGCCAAAAGAAGTAAATTTTTCCCCACTAAATTCTCTTGTTTGGGCATAATACTTGCTGTATTAATTGAGGTGTTTTGTTATGCAATTTTAATTGGTTTTTATGTCTCTTTCTCTTAACTTTCTTTGATCCAAATTGTCCCAATTGTGTTGTAAATTTCGGCTACTGCATTTGCAAGGAGATCTCCACTATAATTCTACACAATTTGCACTAGAAATGTATTTATATCAATATAATATTTATTAATTAATTAATTAATTATCTTAGTTTTAGGCTAGTTTATTAAGTTAACCAGGTATATTTATATCAGTTATTTAGGAGTTCTATCTCCAAAAATTTATCTAAAACTTCTATAAATTTTTTAGATTATCTTTGAGTTCAACTTTGGGGTTTAAAGTTTACACGATTAAGATTTTCTGGGCCCGATAAACTAAGTTAGGGTTTTGATTCCTATAAGCTTAGAATTTCCTAACTAGAAAAATGATGCAATTCAAGTATTATTCTGAAGTCTAGATTATTGGTTATGGATATGTTTTTGTTTCTATCGCATATTTATGATACTAGCGATACATCTTTTGGTTATTATTTTATAATCTTTAAGTTCTATAAAGGAGTTGTCTTTTATTGGTTTTGAACTTTAGGCCTACTTCTAATTACATCTTGATTTATTTACTCAAGATACGAAATCTTGTCTTTGGTATCTATTAGGATCAAAGAATTTTTTATTCAGGGTTTTTAAGTTATAAATGAGTTTATTATTACTCATAGGTTTATTCTAGAGTTTTTATTTAGTCCTAGGTTAAATATCTATTTCACATTTGTTACTCTGTTTATTTTATTAGTTATAAATATTCTTGGGTCACAAGATTAAATTAGGATTTTAGTTTCTATAAACTCAAAATTATCTGGCTAAAGTATTGGTATAATTCAAATATTTAATTAAGGTTTAGATTCTTTAGTATTGATCAGTTTTTTATCTTTCTACATATTTTATAATTTTATTGATTTATCTTTAAACTATCTTTTTATAATCAATAGGTTCTAAAAATTAATCGTCTTTTATTATAATTAAAACTTAAGTTCAACTATAATTACTTGTTGAATTATTGATTCTTGTCACAAAATATTATTTTTTATTGTATAGGAATTATTTATCATAATTATTAATAATAGTAAATGTTCTAGTGCTACTTTATAGTTTTAAAATATTAAGGATAATTTGAAAATCATTGTATCATTATTAGAATCTTATTTTTCTAAGTATTGAACTTAAAGAAACTGATATTAAATTTTACAATATCAATTAGTTTATCATCGATTATTATTTGTTTATACTTTAATAATTTTAATTAGCGGAAAATTGGGAGTGATTTTTGTTTCTTTTTATTATAGTTCTTTACGTTCTTATATTATATTTTTAGTAATTATTATAATCAGGTTATGTAAAATTAAGGGAATCACATCATCTATTTTACAAAGTACAATTAATCTTTTATGTATGATCAAATGATGATCTTTTTAGTGACACATTATCCTCATGTCTGAGTTTTCTCTCCATTTATTTGTTCAAATGTTCGAGTAGATCGAAACACCTGTGCTAAGTTCATGGAACATACCTTTTAGTACCATCTTACATTTCCTACAAGTGTCAAGGCATTTTCTTTTGATTGTTGATGTGTTATACTAGTGCGCTCGTGGGTTTAAGGTTTCCTAATATTAATACATCAGGTATAGGTATTGGTGTTCTACAAAACCTAAGTTCAATCAACCTATCATTTGTGCTGGCCTGTTTTGATAATTTCCATTCTTGTACTACCATAGCTTTGCGTCTTTCTTCGAGGCAGATTGAGAAATTTGTTATTATATTGGATCCATACGTATTCATTAGGGTTTTTAGACTTGAGATGCTTGATTAAGCTCTTGTAATTGTAGCTTTTCCAAAATGCATAACTTGCAATGTGTCCTCTGAAATGCTCCATGCTAAACCAAATGACATTTGGATATGTTATTTTTAATGATTGAATGACATGTTTTAGTATGGGCAATCATATTGTATAACGACACAGCCCACTAAAAATTTAGAAGTATAATTATTAGTAAGAGGGATAAATTAACGAATTTTATTTTTTTACATAGTATGACATTCTTTATGGGTAAGAGAATTTTTTTTAGCTTCTAACTTTTTCCCCTTCCAAATCATTTAATAAGGAAGATTTTAATACACATGCATTTGGTAGTTTGGAAGATTCATGGAAATAGCAATAGATCCTCAACACTATGGTAGATTATTTTTCCATTTTGTGCCATTGTTGGGAAGTGATAGCTAGCGCGCACATACACACACACACAAAAGAGGATACCATATTCTACAAAGGTAAGGAATTACAACTTTGAAATGTTTTCTTTTATTTATTATACAAAAAAAAAACTTAATTTTAGGATTATTGTAAGGATTTGTTTGGTTTATTGCATTCTAAAGATGTATGGCAACACTTTTTGGCTTTGAAATTGTTATTCCATCAACAAAGGTACCATTTGGTTATAAGTAAAAATCTAACCTTATAGCTTATATTAGTTGTATAAAAAATTCTCTTGGATATAGGATTTTATGATTAATTTTGTAAAATGTGGAGATAAGGATTAAGTTTTAATGATTTTTGGGTGATAATAGCACATAATGTTAGAAATTCAGTCAGTTGGTTAGGTTGTTAGCGCATGAGATAGTGAATAAATTGTGAGATAGGTGATAGGAATTGACCAAGTTCCTATTATGGATTTGCTATCGTTAAGGAATTGATAATTATAAGCGACCTACAAAAGTGCATAATTTGGAAAAAAAAAATTCATTTTATGGAATTTTGAAGTTATGACCACTTTGTAGCATATCAGAATATCTGTAGTGGAATTGTGAAAAGAAAATTTTCATTATAAGATCCATTCGAAGAAGAAGATTTACTCATATTGAATTTTAGTTTATGGTGTAAACATTGAAGTAATGGATTGCAAAATAGAATTAAAGTAAGCATAAGCATGTTGGTAATATAAATTTCTAGGAAAAGATATTGTTTTGGAGTCTTTAGATTTCTAAATTTCATATGCTAAGGCATTTACAGTTAATATAATATGTTATAAGTTATTATGTTTTAGACAGAGATATCATGTTAGGTGATAAATAATCACTTTTACAACAAATTAGAGAAATGTATAATTAACTTTTTAAATTAGAAGTTAAAAAAATATTTCTCTAAAAATATACACAAAAGTAAACCATAATAAATGGTCATTTAATATATCAAAATTTAGAAATTTCCATAATAATAGCAACAATGACTATCTAATAAGAATTCAAACTCCATTAAGTATGTCGTTGTGAAATTCAAAATGTTTTCATTACAATATGACAATGACTCTATAATGAATATTAATATTCCTTAATTATATGGAATTCAACTAAATTTGACTTGGATGATAATAATCAATAAACATCCCTTAAATATGTTCTAAAGAGATTAAAAATAATTTTGGAAACAAATTTTAGAAAATTGAATCAATTTTATGACTTTACTCAAATGCCTTAATTCACCATATTTATTTCAATAAAAATGGCTAATATCAATAGTCATCGTAACATTAAGAGGTAATAATTTTAATTACTGACCAAGATAATATTAGCATTACTTTAATTAATAGTTGATATTAGTGATAGTAATAGAGAAGCATTTCAATTATAAGTAATGTAATAATGAAGATAATGTTTCCAGTATAAGTAATATAACAATAAAATAAAGTAAACAACGCAACTATAAAACAAGTATTGGTAGAGATAATATATATATATATATATATATATATATAATATAGGTAAAAACATAAGTACTAAATAAAACAAGCAAATAACATAAACAATAATATGTATACATATAAGTACATTAGCTTGCTCTTTTTTTATTATTAATAGAAAATAATTAGTCGTTGACCTTTCCATTTAAGTTTTAAACCACAAGAATTAATCAATGACTTAGACTTAAGTTGAAACTAGAAATACTAAGTTTGAATAATGATGTTTTTATTATATTTTATATTCAGGATGTGATGACAATAACGATTCAATAGCTTTAAAGATTCAGGATATAGGTACTTAGTGACCCACTTGTTGTATGCAAGGTTAGAACATAATAACTTGACTGATTATTACACTCAACTAAAAATTTGTGCTGCTTATGCTTAGTCGTCTCGAGCTAGAGAGCAAGGCTCTTGGAAGGTTTTTTAGACTCTAACACGGTAGTTAAATGCTTAGGCCACCTCGTTGTGGCTCGATGAGTAGTTGATAGGTGAAATGGTATCAGGCATTATGTCATCAAGACAGAGAGAAGTTATATCGGGCATAGTTTAGGGATTATAGGTCTTAGCAGACTATACGATATAGATGGACTGCGAAGGCGGCGTCTGAATAACGATTGTGAGCCCTATACGAGACTACTTCTGACTTTCTTTTTAGATGAGAGGTCAGTTGTTCTCGTCAACACCTAATACTGCTGCAGTAGTATTGGAGCCCATGTCCCTTGTCGTGGAAGGGGGTATGGGGGTTGGAGGGGGGTGCGAGGTTGTGGTACAATGGAAATTGATCCAATGTGAAGTCATAGTTAGAGGTTCAATTCTCGTTGAATTCGTAATGACACGCATTAATATCAATATCAATTGTTAACTCCAACTCTGTTGCGAGTGCCTTAACCTTACGTTTTCCTTCTTCCCTAACTTTTTAGATGATCCTCTAAAAGAAAGTGAAACCATTGAAGTTGCTAAAAAATATTAGTACAAACAATAAATACCAAAATAATATCTCTAAGGAGGGTTAGCATTAGGAAAATATAAACCAACCAGTTGTCTATAAACGTAAACTTTTGTATTTTATATTTCCAAAACATATGTTGTTTTATGCATTTTCACAAAAAATTAGAGCACAAAGCTTTCATAATTTGTGAGAATTCAAAGAATGGAGCATGTGATTGTGAACATCACCACAAATCACCACTAAAATTCATATGCGAAGAATGAAACATTCAAATTTTAACAATTCAAAATTTCTTTCAACTAAGTAGTGAAAGCTGAGTGGGTTCCTAAGCCATTGCATTAATATTTCTTGACAAAATAATTCAAATAAATGTTCAAATTTACACATTTAAGCATTCATACATAATAAATAATGGGAGCTGAGCAAACTCTTCAGCCATTACCTTTAGTTTTTTTTGCTCTTGTGAATGTTCACATGTAACGTGTGAAAGTGTCAAAGCTGAGAAAATTCCTCAACCATTACATTCATTTTTTTACTTTTATAAATGTTCAAATTTAACATGTGAAAGTAAAAAGACTCGGCAGATTCCTAGAAGATATCACTTTACTTCATTGTTTCTTTAAATTTTTTAATCTAAATCTCTCTCTCTCTCTCTCCCCCATTCATTTTCTAAAAGTGTGGAAATGTTGTACATTTATGTGAATGGAAATGGTTGATCTAACAACACAAGGCACCTTTTCTTGTTGGTTTATGTTTTCTTTTCTATGAGGAACCAACATGGACTTGTTAAGTTAGCCAATTCCATTAAGTCCCCCCCTTTTTTTTTAACTTAAGCGATCTTAACCCACAAGAACTGGCTAACTTAGGTTGTTCCAAATTCTCGATGTCCATCTAATTCCTAGTTTGATGGTGGCAATTGAAGTCAATTTCCTGGTTGAAACTTATCTATGGTGATGTCTAATCCCACATACATTTTATAAAACAAACATGTTACAATGACTTTTATCTAATCTAATACCATGAAAGCTACATAACCAAATGTTACTTAAGTGAATTAACATGGCAAAACTAATGTACCTTACATATATGATGTAGTAAGTAGTACAACAATTAACCAAAAATCGAGTATAATGGATAGCTTAAATCTCATGCTAATGCATCATATGATGATTGATACCAATTCTACCAAGCATATTTAAAATGGGTAAATTATATTGAAATATATCAATGTTTAGGGTAAGCTCACTTAAGATATCAACGTTTTCAATAATTAAAAAGATGAATTAATATTTGGGAGTAAATTTATTTAAGATATCAATGCTTCAAGTCATTAAAAAGAGGAATCAACATTTTATAAAGTAAGTCAAACAAGGTATCCATAATTGTTCACTAAGGAAAATTAATTGAAAACTAATCCAAATGTTGACACCATAAATGATCTTGTGAAATGTTGGTATCTCATTTGATTCATTCATGAAACATTGATTCTTTTTTTAAACCACTTAGAACGTTAATATATTAATTGAACTTACCCCCAAAGATTGATATTTTTTGTATGATTCACCCTATTTAAAATAGATAGAGTTTTGTTAAGCTAAGAAGCTAGGGTATTTAAGCAAATTATGTATAACATTCTTACGAAGTAAAAAGTTAGGATGGCTGAAAATGTGCACATTATCTTACGAAGACATAACGATCAGGAAGCCCGAGTAGATTGTTGTGTAACAATGTTATTCAGCCATAAAGGCTGGGATAACTGGCCAATAATTGAATAATGGTTGGGAGAACATCTTAAATGACTATATAAATAAGAGTATTTTATGTTACATTTTATTGTATAGATCATATATCTCCTTTTAATAGGGTAAGGTAAGGGGGTAATCCTAACATGTAGGGTATTTATTTGTACGTTACTCAAATGGATAAACTTTGAATGAGTATCACAAGCTAGGTTCCAAGTAGTAATTTTTCGAAATCTGCTTGCATAGGGTATGTGTAGATACAATTCTTTAGTCTTATACGCACCCTAAAACTTATATTTTAAGGTATATAAATTATTAGTTCTAGGATATTTTATATCCATTTTATAAAAAAATATTAGATAGTATTAAAATTAATAAATAATGATACTATATTATTCGATTAAGAAATGTTTTAACAAAAGGAAGAAAAGAAAAAGAGCTTGACTCATCTATGAGGACCTTAAACATGAAGCCATCTCTCTCATATATCTCTCAAAAATAAGTCAACTTCCATAGAAGTATTCGTCATCCTCTAGCTAATGAATTTGTTAGATATGTCAATTTTGGTTATCTTGTATGGCTAATATATTATTTAACTAGTTTTTTTTTTTATTTCTATAAAAGTGGTCAAAGTTATCTTCAAATATAAGAACATGTATTGTTTCTTATTTTGGTTGCTAACCCTAAATATTGAGCTAGTGTAAACTGTAAGGTTTTGAATGTGATATAAACTACAAATTCATTGTTTTTGAAACAATGAGTACATGAATCTCCTGCACTATCAAAATGAACATAATAACAACAGGATTAACTTTTTCTCCTCTACAACTTCTATACCCTTAGATTCTAAAACCTCCTCTTATATATCTTTTTTCCCTAAATTACACTAAAACGTATCAACAATTATGAGCAAATTTATTTAAGGTATTATCATTTTAAGTGTTAAAAATAGAAATCAATATTTTGCAACATCAGTTAACTAAGGTATCAATTGTGAAAAATTGAGACAACTAAATCAAAACTATCCAAAATTTGATACCTTAAATGAATTCAATGAAATGTTGATACCTCATCACTATATGAAATGCTTGTTTCTCTTCTTAATCACTCAAAATATTAACACCTTAAATAAACTTATCTCTAAATCTTGATATCTTCTTGGCAAATTAGTTTATATTTTTTGTAGTTTCAAAAATTTCTCCTTTCTCTACCATCTCAGCATTCCCATTAAGAATCAATCTTGTTTTTCCATGTTGTCAAATCTTTCAATCTCCATAGCTTTAACAGCTTTCTCATCTAACCAATAATACACTCCTTTCTTTGAGGATCTACATCTTGTTATACTTAAGGGTGGGTAAAAATACCAACCAAACTAAAACAATCAGTAAACAAAACCAAATCAAATTAAAAAACTTGATTTTTTTTTTCCTTCAAGCAATTTAGTATTGAAATTTTTCAAATGAAATAGCTCTAATTTACGGTTGATTTGAAGAAATAAACCTAATCAACTTATAAAATCAAACAAAATTTAATTTTGAATAATAAAGTGATACGTGTTACAACACTATATTAAAAGAAATTTTAGTTTACATTTATTAAATGTATGATCATTTCATTTTTACATCCATATTTTATAAATTATATGAAGAGGCTGACTCAAAATATATGTTACATATTAACTTTATAAATAAAATTAGTTGTAATAAACATCTGGTTTTTTGTTACATTAATATTAACTTGATTCAATTATTCTTATTAATAAATGAATTTAGTACTTTTTTTACATGAGAGTACATATCATATAAATATGTTGTTTCTAAATTACAAAACGTGATTCACTTTGTAATATAAAAAAAAAAACAATTTTTTAATTAATAATTCAAAAAATTTTCTAGTATGAGCTGTATGGTTTGGTTTAAGATAAAAGAAATAAAATAAAAATAGAAAAAAATTGTGAAATATGGTTTGGTTTCATTTTTAACAAAACTTGATCCAATTTAATATGTACTCATCCTTAATTTTACCTACTCCTTTAGTTAAGGATCCTAAGGTAATTATGCTTGATGGAATCATGAATTATATTTTAATAACTTTTTCATAGTCTGCTTAACTGTATATGATAATCATCCATGAACACAGCATCACACAAGATCAAATCCTTATAAGCATTGCCAAATGAAAAAGCAATCAACATTTGTTTCTCTCAATAGACAATTAAAGGTACCCTTAGTCTAGGGCAACCTCTCTAAGTCATAAGCCGACTTGTTAGGGGCTTTAGACTAAGTTGTTAGATCATAGCCCCCATCTATACGGAACCATGATGGGCTTTGAGATGATCTTAAATAAGTCTTGTAATGTTAGGTCAAGAATGTTTGCTTGATAGTACATTAATCTCCTTTTGCAACTCTTACTTGTTTGTAATGGTCGCTTTTTCATGTTAAGTGAGCAATTTAACTTACCAATTGGTTAACATAAGAAGTTTCAAATCTAAAAGATATGGTCCTTATATCTATCCTAGATTTACTTTCCTAAATTATTAACATATTGCATGGGTATAGATATGAGTGTGAAGATCATGTGCATGCCATGTGACTATCACGCTACACGTGACCTAAGAAAACAACACATGTAATGATAACCAAGCGATAGTTGTATAGGGAGGAGGAGTAAGGAGTCTTAATAGGCTCTAACACACGTGTGACAAGCAAGGGAGCTATAAAGCATCAACCTCACTAGATACCACAAATGTCGTATGCTTTCTTGAGTGAGTCAAGTAATTGATTCACAAAAATGGAAATCTGACAGCACGACGGCGTTTTTCTAAAATTTCAATTATCCAAATGAGGTAAGGACTAATGGTATTTATAGAGAATCCAGCTATCGATGTCGCTCATCAGATGAGACAGACAACCAACGGCTAGGATGAGTCCATTTCATAGTGGATATGGATATAGGCTCCCTTATGGACTCACGCCCATTAGGCTTCATTTGTAATGTGTCTGAGCCAATTTGAGAAAGGTTAGAATTGGGCAGGCCAATTCCAACGGGCTCTACTCCAAGCCTTCCATGCCAAAACTCCCTTGATCATCCCAATTTATCTGAACCTAACTCCTTAAGCCCTGTCACCATAGCCTAAAGAGCTAGACCTAGATAAAAAGCCTTTATAATAAGATTCATACATCTACACATACAATATATAAATATGAGTTTATCTACTTACTAAATCTATCGTGGATCTACTCTTATAAATACCCTAAGCACATTCTGGTAAAGAGATAGAATAACATTTTCTATCCATAATTATCTTGTAGTTATTTCTCTCTCCCATGTACTTGCTAAGGAGTGGATATGTCAACAACCCCCCAATGACTACTAACGATTTCTTGCCTTTTAGGCCAGATTACTTCTTGTCGTTGGCTCAAATTCAATAGAGATTAGACTTTCGAGAGTCTAGGCTTGGACTAACGTTGGATGTAATGCCTATAAAATAGGAAATCGGTTAGTAGCACTGGACATAGGCTCGACATGGCTATTCGAATGCTTAAGTTTGAGTTTGTCATGCCAAGCCTATAATTTGAACTAAAGAGAGTGGTGGGGTGCGACATTACCTATCTCTAGAGAGGTAACTGAGTATTTATAATTGACTGACCTGATGGTTACAGTCATAGTGGGTAAGTAGGCGAGTGGACAATTGGAGGCAGTTGTGGGGAACGTAGGGAGAGCCTACATCTCCACTACTTGCAAGCCAAAAATGATTGAGCGACTTATGTTAAGCTATCAATAAGGTGGAGGCGACCAAGTGATAGAGCTAAATCGCCTATAATAGGATATGCCAATGGAGTTTGGGCCTATCAGATTGGTTCAGCCCACTAGTTTATTGGGCTCAACTCGGGTGGCCCCATAATCTAGAATGGCCATCAGCACTTTTAATTCAAGATTTTGCAGCACCTAACTTGAATAGATCAAAGGTTTTGCAAATTCAGCCCTTCATGGGCAAAAATATACTTAGAATAGATTCTTTGCTCGGATTATCTACAATGACTAACCCCATTTTGTTGGCAACATATTCTTCTTCTTTTATATATATATATGTAGAGAGAGAAAGAGAGATTTAGTAACTTATTCAAAAATTAAATTTATGACCAAAGTCATCAATGACCAGGAGATAAGCATAATTTTGAATCCTTGCACAAGTATGGAATTTTTTCCCCATCTCTTTCTTTCTATAAATCAATTCCCCTCCACTGATTAAAATTACAAATCAACAATCAAATCTTATCAACATTGCTTAACCATAGCAATCCACCAATTTCAATCACACTAAAAGAATTTCAAATCTTAGAATCATAAAGTAAACAAGGAAAAGTTTTCACTCTTACCACGCAGAGTGCATCCACCGAAACTCTAATACCATATGATAAAATAACGCGAACGAGTTCTAGATTCCTTTTGTTATATAATTGAGTTCTATGGTTCACAAAATGACGTGATTTTCTTTTGCGTGATTTTTGTTTTTTCTAATTGCAAAAGTAAGGGATATGGATGAAATCAATTATTAGATATGAATTACGAATAATGAATTTAAAATAATTTTGTATTTTGAATTGTCAGTTATCAGTGCTCCATTATAGAACAATTGATAAAAATAATTATGAACAAATTATTCACTTGATGTTGTTTTTTTTTTTTTTATCTTTTTTCAGCATTCATTTGATGATGTTAATAGAAACAAGACTTAATAATTTCAACAACACTAATTGTTAATGACATAAATTGATGCCAAAAGAGTCACTTTGAAAAAAAAAAACTAAATAACATGACTAGTGATTTATTTATAAGCTTAGAAATAATCTTATAGGCATAACCCTAAACAGGGTATAAAGACAAAAATAATACTAGAATAATGGGATAAAGGTATGAGGAGTGCATGTACAATCATTTTTAATAATTTGGTGGCCAATGTTTTATTTTGGGCAAAAATGTATCCCTACTTTCAAATTGATGGCATTTTAGGGTCTATTTGGATTGTCTGTTTTTCATATGTATCTGTATCTTTTTTAAAATGATATGTGTAAATATATTCGATTTGCATTTAAATTTTATCTATATTTGTTCTATTTGTTCTTTTGATGAGAACTGTCAATTTTTTTTTATCTATATCTATTTCTTGATAAATAATTTGTTAGAAAAAAGGTTGAAAAAGTGTCTGTATCTGCCGAAAAAAAACCAAAACAAACAGACCCTTAATGCCTAGTGTTTGGTTTTTTGCATAATGTTAAGAGTACAAAGGCACTAAAATGCAATTAATTTGAAAGTATGGATATTTTGTGTTTACCCAAAATCAAACATTTGCTACCATATTATCAAAAAGGTACTCTCCGTACCTTTATCCCCTAGAATAATTAAAGCTGTAAATAAGTCAAATCGAGTCGAGTAGCTTGCAGATTACTTGAGTTCGGCTCATTTTATGCTCTAGCAAACTCATTCGGAATGAGTAGGACTTAGATGGTTTGGTTTGTAATGTCAAAATCCGTAAAGGCCCACCTTGATGCGAGTTTGGGTTCAGTTTGGTTTGGACATAACACGGGACATTTGCTTGAAAGAAAAACACACGTGAGTTCAGGAATTCCGATTGGCTATTATGATATGCATGTCAAATTGAACCAAAAAACATCCGTTGGTGTCACCAATCCGATAATTCTTTAGCATATTCAGTCTAGCATGTGTCAGGACTATTAATAGAGGGGAGGAGAGGGGAGAAATACAAAGAAAAGAGTAGGTCTTAGTAGTAGCCAATTATATATTTACTCACCATATTGAACATCCTCGAGTTAAGGATTAATTGATTCTATCCTTAATTTAAGGTAATTTATTGATATACATTAATTTGTATTCTTTTTAGTTTTTTTTTTTATTTTAAAGTTATTTCAAGCTCTTTCTTGTATATAAGAATATGTTTTTATAATAATGAAATCTAAAAGTTGAATAACCATATTTATATTGGAAAATTCTATGGTCTCGTTATCTAACAACTCACACTATATCCAATCGTAATCGAACAATTAAAATAATTAATATTCTAATTATTATATTTATTACAACGTTTAGGTGGCTGATTGGACTATCTCACCGATGTGACCGTAGAAGCTTCCATTTATATTTTAGCACTAGGGTTTCTCTTTGAAATTTGCAAATCTTTAAATGGAAATCATGGATCAACCAAAAAAACGTATCTAGCTTTCTCTTTGTTGTTGTCATTGGAGAAATTAATCATGGATATTAGATAAATGATAATGTGGTTAGCAGTTAGATTTGTATTATTAATTATAAAAACTTGATAGAGCTTATTATTACACAATTATCATATAGGATCACAACTCTAATTTTTTAAAAATATATTCATTTGATGATGTGGAAAAATATCAAAATATAATTTTGACAACTAGATTGGTTAAAAGTTTTCTTTCCAATGTTGATTTTTGTTTATAGGATTATAGCTTTTATATTTTGGGAAAATTTCCCTAGTCAAGTAATCATAAAAGCTTTCACACATACATTTTGAAATTCCCTTAATTAAAGGTTTTCTTTTTAATGTTGATTTTTGTTTCTAGGAGTCTTGTTGACCCCTAGTCAAATAATCATAAAAGCTTTCACAAATTTCCATTTTCCTTTTATTTAATTTCATTCCCATCTCCAGCAAAAGACAAACCCCCGATCCTCTTGAGCTTGTCATATTTATCAATTTAGGGTTTTTTTTTTCCATTTTTTTATCCATAACCCTAGCGATTAAACTGCAGAATTCATCCCTCAATCCGATCCAATTCAATTTAGGTACGTGCTTTTTACTCGACCCTTAATTCGTTTCAATCTCAATTGAATTGGGTTTGTTTCGCTCTACGATTTCGCTACTCGTTTCGCGTTCAAATTTTGTTTTTTCGATTGAATTCTTTCTTTTCAGTTCGTTGATGTAGTCGTGATATAGCTTTTTGTGCCCTAGATTGCCTTTTTACTTGCTCCTTTTGGTCAAGATCGTGTCTTTTGTCGTCGTTAATGTGGAGTATTCGTGGTTTTGGAGTTCAATTTAATTATTGTATACTGATTGTTGTTGTTTTGATATAATCAGGTGAATGCAGGTTTGGGAATTAGGGTTTTAGTTTTGGAATCGAGGATTGCTGTTTAGAGTTTGAATCTTTACTTCCTGGTGATAGTGAAAGTGAAGTATTTGGAGGGAAAAAATGGTGCAGCACAAACAGCATTGTAGGATTGATACGGGTGAGTTGAAGGCTATGATCATTCAAAGAATTGGGGAGCAGAGGGCGGAGATGTACTTCAATCAACTGAAGAGGTTGTTTAGTTCCAAGATCAGCAAGTCGGAGTTTGATAAGGTCTGTGTTCAAATTATTGGGAGGGAAACTATTGCGCTTCATAATCAATTTATTAGGTCCATTCTCAACAATGCTTGTTCCGGTAAGGCTCCTTTGTTTCAGAAAACCAGAAATAGTCTTAGTGTGAAAGTTGTGAATAAGAATGGATTAACATTGTCGTATGGGGATAAACTTCCATCACCTCCTCGTAAGATGAGATCAGTGGTCAGGAGGTTAGGAAAATCAAAGGACCGACCCAGTCCTTTGGGACCATTTGGGAAACCTCAAAACATTGCATCTGAGGAATTGTTGTCCAAGACACAAGAGCACCAAAGTCCGACCGAATTGTTTTCTCTTGGTAGCAGACCGCCAGCATCTTCTGATGAAGGCGAAGAAGTTAACCAGCTGGCAGGAAGTCCGGGTATTCAAAGCAAAAGCCCTGTCACTGCTCCACTCGGTGTTTTTGTTAATTTTGGTGGGGCCACTCGAGCTCTATCTAAAACACCTAAATATGAGAATTATGACAACTGTCAGAATACTCGTATGCTTCCTGATACGAAATTGTTGCAGAAGTGTTTGGACCATAAGTTGGAAGGGGAAAGCATGAAAGTTTCCATAGAATGTGCGAATCTGTTGAACAATGCTTTGGATGTGTATCTGAAGAGGTTGATCGAGCCTTCCATTGGTTTTGCTAGGTCAAAGCTTAGAGCAATGCAGTCCCAACAGTTAAATAGCCATTTACCTAGCACAAGCCAGATGGGAAAGAGGGTTTTCAGCCCGAGATTCACAAACACCACATTGTTAGATTTCCGTGCTGCCATGGAGTCAAACCCTCAAGTGCTTGGGGTACATTGGTCCAATCAACTTGAGAAAATCTCATTCGCAGAGCGATAGAAAATAAGAACAGAGGAATGAGTTGATTGGATGGTTCTGATAGTCAATTCCATCTATCCAGTTGACTTTGATAGAAGTTTTGTTCATTGATCTTGCAATCACCAAGCAAATAACTTCCTTTAGGTATTAGGGTTCCATATTAGTTTTTCTCTCTCTCAGGCTGCCTTATCCTTTTCTCAAAGAGACCTATCTATACAGTATAGCAACTGTGAATACCACCAGTAGTTCAAGAATCAACTGGAAAAAGAAAAATTCATCATTATTCGATTGCAGAATTATTTTTCTTCTTTCTTCTCCTTTTATGAAGTGTACCAACTTGGTCAATACAGCAATAAAAAGATTAGTTTTAGTTTATGCACTGTGCTTCATCTCTTTTGGCTAACTTCTCTCTCTCTCTTTCTTTTTCTTTTGGGTATTTTGTATACATTTTTCATCTGACGTTATTCCATTAACTAGGAAAGTTGCAGGTTTAGTATATCTTTTCCCTTTTGAAATTGTTGTGTGATTTCATTCTGATTGGAAAATGGTGTAACATGACAGAATCTATGTTTTTTAATTGCAAAAAAAAAAAAATCCTGACCGGAATTCCATGGTTGGCAAAGATTGCGATGAGTTGATTATGAGTCCACCACGAAAAAGTTGATGTTTTCTGCTTAGCTGCTTAACTGCTGGTTACTTGATTATTAAGCTTATGGTGAGTGCTTATACCTGATGTTACGTAGTAATAGGGAAAGGCCTACCACAAAGCTGGGGCTGACATATTACCAGAGCTGCCTGCATGTTTAGTGAGCTTTGTCATAAAGACCAATTTGTTCCTTGCACTCAGATAAGTAATCTCAACCCAAAAGAGGGGGATGTGAAAATGAGGATCAGAATGGCCTCTATCAACATTCTAATGCATACGTAAATGAAAGGAACACTACTGTAATTGAAATTACATTCTAGGATTTCAAATTTCCTGCTGTTCATCTCTTTTTTATACCGAAGGATTTTCAAAGTGGGTAAACACGGAGAAAATTCTCTGCTCAAGCTTTGAATGGCAGTTTACATAGCCGACTGTAATGCCTTCTCAAGGGTTTATTTTGTGTTCTGGCACACATTGCCACTGCATGCATGAATTTTTCATCAACAGTTAGAAATACTCACCTAATCTGATCCTTTAGTATCCAACTTTCTGTTAAATAGAACATTTCTCTAGATTAAGGTTATATGTATACATATATAGGTATGTATGTATCTTGATTCAACAGGTTAGTATTGTTGCTCTTCAGTAATCACTAACAAGAACCATTTGAACTTGGTGCTGCGACTTGTCCTAGTTAGTAGAAAGGGGATGCGACAAGCTCTGCACTTGTAACTCATGTATAAGGGCACTTAAAATCTCCTTTTCATTTCTATTTCAATTTCCTTGGTACGCAAGTATATATACTGCAGTAGTATTCTTATTTCATGCTGATTGCTATACATTGTTTCATTAAACCCTCCCTACTTATTTATTTTATTGTAATTGCAATTCGTTACATCTTTTTTTCTTCTGAATAGCTATTACGATATTCGCTTCACTATGATAGCGATTATACAATGAATCCCTATTATAAAATATATTAAATAGACATTATTTACTCAAATCTAAGAATAACAATTTAATAGTGGAATTGTCTTTTTTCCAATTATCTCCATTTAAATAAAAAAATTAACATGAAAAAATCCAGTTACAGCTCTATTTTATTTTTCAATAATAAGAATTTTATTACAATCTTATTCATTTAGCAAAGTGAACTAGGTATCATGTTAAGTCATGTGGGAACAAGATTCATTGCAATGCTTTTGCACTTGGACTAGTGCGCACATGTACCCCAAACTACTTGCTAAGCAAACTATACAGGAATGTGGAATGTGGAATGTTGATGCAAAACAACAAAACTTGAACGATATGATCAGTTGATACAAAGGGCTTTTCTATCTGGCAAGTTTGGTTATACATTATCTTTGAGTTTGGACAGACTCCTTGTGCTCCTAATTCTGATGCAGATTGTAGACACTATCGTTCAAGTCGTAATTAAAATCAATGAAATTGCAACAAAAATCTATGAGACTCGTATCACTTAAAGAAATGCTCTCTTTAATCATATAAAGTGTTGCTGACGAAAATGATACCTAAATTTTTATAAAAGGAATAATTAAATATTTGAAGTTTAGTTTTAAACATTTTGGTACCTGAATAAAGTTTTCATTAACTTTTTTCATACCTGCAATTTGGTTTTGATATTTTTAATACCCAAATAAAGTTTTTGTTGCTTTTTTTTATACCCGAAGTAAATGAAAAGAGATGTGAAAAAAGTCCATGAAAAATTTGTTTAGGTATCAAAATTATTAAAACCAAACTTCAAGTATGAAAAAAGTCAATAAAAGTTTTATTCAAGTACTAAATTATTCTAAATCAAACTTTAGATATCTAATTATTCTTTTTGCGAAAGATTAAGTATTATTTTTGTCATTCTCTCTTATATAAAATATGTTGACTCTTTTGGGGCAATTTTAAATCATCCAGAAGAAGAAATTCTTTATACATCTATGTACTTTGCTACTTTTTGAACTTAGACATGTCTTGTCAAGTAAATTTTAAGACTCAATTCAAAAACCCTTATTCAACAGGACGAACTGGAGTCTTTTTTTCTTCTTCTCTCTCTCTCTCTCTTTTTTTTTTTTTTTTCTAATTTCTAACAAGACATCAATACATCATTCTACCATCATCATCATCAACAATGCTGCTTGATGTATCAAACATGGTATAAATACAATATTGTTTTTCGTATGCTGTATTGTATTGCTTTTCTTGTTATCTAGCATTATATCGGAAACCAACTGCTATTTTAAACTTTTAATATGATCAATTGTTGTAGATAAAATTAAGCATAGCAAGGTAATTTCTTTTGTAGTCAAATCAAAGATTTAAATAAACCATGAAGTGCACAAACCCATGCAGAAGTAAAATCGCGTTATGTCCTTTTAGCAATGATTTATCATGCAAGTGAATGTAGTATTTCTAACAAGTAATCGCGCATTTTATTATCTAAATTATTACATTAATTTTAATACCCATCAGTATGGTGAAATAGCCAACTGGACAGTTAAAGGAAGCATAAATGTCTGTAATTAAATAGATAGGAAACATGGACGCTATATAGAACCAACAAAAATATGAATTACACATAAAAGATAAAAAAAAATATGTTCTAGTATACCCCTGGATAAGTTGATTTTTCTTTCTTTTTTTTTATATATATCTTAAATATAGGAAAAATTTTACAATCATATTATTTTTTATAATAGATTAGTTCTGTAAATTATTTAATGATTTATATTTAGGTTATTAGGTTATCAAAACATTATAAAAGGTATTAGCCCTTCGTCTAACTTATGGTGATAGAAGATGAGGCTTGATAACCGGAAGTAAAGAAAAAGATGCCAGCAGCGAATTAGAAAAACATTCCTCCTTCAAAATTAAATCATCTTTCTCACCCGTTTTTTATATAATTCGACCATAAGGTAAAATGGAAGAGTATTATCTTGCGCCGTCATTAGCTAGAATTACTACAGTAATAGATTTCGAAAAAAGAAAAAAATCCGAGGAATATGTGCGAAAGAATCACAACCTCAAGGGACAAGGCGTTTTAACAGCATAATTATCGCGTTGTTCGGAGCCTTAATCATTTCTCCATGGACTATATCTTTGGACATCTCGGGTCTAGACCCATCCTGGACACAGCGGGTCTGGGTCTTAAATTTATGAATCTGTAATCGCCTCGTCACGAGATGAGGTGGGTCCGTGGATCGGCCCGGTTTCAATCTGTGAAAATATTTTTTTTTTCCTTCAAATTATTCCTGACGTGGTTTGGACTCCTAAGTCCATGGGTCTAACTGGTGGATCAATGGACCTATGAACCCAATGGGTCTAAGTCTTTGAGTCTAATAAACCGGGTCAGACAAGGTCTCCTAGGACGGTTCGATATGATAACCCGACATGGTCTGGTCTGGTCAGACTCAATCCAGAGAGATGTCTATATATCCTTACCATAGGCAAAATTAATTTCGCAACCGACTTTGGCCGGATATCAATGTGCATGGGAAGTTTGGCACACAACTTTAGGGTATTGAACTGGTTTTATGGGAAATCGATTCCGAAATTTGATCCAACTTGCATTTACATAGTTAATAAAATCATGATTTTATCCATACATTTCTATAAGTTTACAATTTTAGAAAGCTTTTTCGAGTTGACTTGTGCATAGAATCATCTTTTGGTAGAATCTTACAATTTCATTTGAGTTTACATATCAACTTCGTAGAATCTTACATTTTTAATTGAGTTTACCAATTATACATATTTGAGTCAAATAGGCTAAAATATAAAAAATAGCCAATGTTTTTACAAGCTCATCAACTTTTTATTATTATTATTTTTTTTGGCTGAAGCTCACCAACTATTAAGATTAAGGGTGGGCACCAATCGGCTGGTTTGGTTTTTCCTAAAACCAAACCAAACCAAACCCTTAAATATCGGTTTGGATCGGAGTAGAAATTTTTTAAGCCATTAAATAACGATTTTGTTCGGTTTGGATTACGGATTAAATAAAAACTCTAATTAAAAAATTTCTTTATTCTAATTTTTTTATATTTGTGTGGATACTTAAATATTTATATCACTTTACAAAGTTTATATTGTAAATTATGATAAAATCATCATATTTTTAATATATAGTTCTCTATAAAATTAGTTATTCACTAATAAATACATTTACCATCGAATACATAGTAAGTCATGATTTATAGTTTTCAATGGAACCATTAAGTCAATCATCCACCAATAAATTTAGCTAAAATAAAAAAAAATAATCTATCAACAAAATTCATCAATGAATAAAATGATCCACCGACAAAATACATTAAACAATTAATACATAATATAATAAGAGTTTATAACTAAATAAATAAATTTCATACTTTATAAAGTTAAAACTATTAAAATAAAATAATAGTTCATCTTCAACAAAAAAAATATATAGAATATATATATATATATATCTCATAAGCCTAAAAACAAATTTAAAAATAAACAAGTTAATTTTAAACAATATTCACCAAATAATTAATATCAAATGAAATCATATTAACTTACATGACCTTTAATCAATCATCATAAAAAAAAAAAATCTACAGTTATAACTTACAAGTAAAATATTTTTATATTTTCTTAAAACGGTCTGATTCAGTTTTATAGATTGGTTTGGATGGTAAAACAAACCAAATTATAAATATATAGGTTAGTTCAAATTGAAAAATTTTTAAGCCAATTTATTAAAAAGAAAAACATATTTTCGATTTGGTTTAGTTTAGTTACGGATTAGTTCGATCCGGTTGGTTTTTTTTTTGCCCACCCTAATTAAGATAATACATTTTTCTTATCACATTTTAATTTATTTTACACTCTCTCTCTATCTCTCTCCCTCCCTCCCACAACTCTCATGTTCTACATTTATATGATTTTCAAGTTAAGATATAATTGTAAAGATTATAGAAAACTTATTTATTTCTTTTATATAATTAAAAAAATTAAAAATAAGTTGAAAAGTTATACTAGCCTTCATTTAATAACTTAATTCAAATAAAAATATAGAGAGGAACTTAATTCTGACTCTAGTTGCACTTTTTTTTTTAAAGTATGTTATACATATATTAAGAGTTATTATAAAAAAAGAACTTAATTTTCTTATTTTTCTTTCTATATCATTATGTATTTCAAATTTTTTACAACTTCTGTAAATATATCTATAGTTTTTCAAAACTATTTTACGTAGCTGTAAAAATTGATATTTCTATGTTTCGATTCTATGTTCCGGTCTCACAAAGCAATTTTATGTAGAATCATGAATTTGACGACCTACAAAAATAAAATTAAAAAAAAAAAAGGGAAAACCTAGGATTGGCTTAAGGAGTTTCTTTGGACAGCCAATAAATCCTCGTTCGAAGGATACTAGTCTACTACAACCGCCAGCCGCCAGGGTGATGACTGATGCACTCTTTAAAAAAACAATTTGTTATATAGCATTGGACAAAATAAGAAAATTTCCTGCTAAGGCAAGAAATAGACGTTTTAATTACCTTTTTTGCATTATACAGTACTGAATAAAGATTTGTATATTATCAAGAAGAGTACAATATAAACCGAATAAAAACTCTAATTGCTAAAGAGGAGACCAACTTGTGATTTTACCAAAATCTTGATTTGTCCGATGAATTAAAGTTGGTACAATATTTTAAAAAATTTATTCAATATTTAAGAGGTCCATTGACCAATATCAAAACTCATAATAGAAACCAAATAAGCAGGAGATTATATTATGAGTTTTTTTTTTTTTTTTTTTTCCAAGACCACCGGCAAGTCCCGGACGGAGGATAAAGATATAAACCCAGGATGAATACAGGTCAATTTACTTGAATATGATCTGATTGCAACATGAATCAACACGGTCACAATAAATGAATTTCATTCTAATATATAAATAGTTTTATAGGTTTGTAATATCAATCCAGATTTACCATGAAATACAAATTTGAACGACATCCAGAACAGGAATAGGCCACCTAAGTGACAAGGCTCGATCTGGTTAATCATATAATCAAAAAGACAACAGTTCACAACAAAATTTGAAACTCGAAAGATGTAACCAAGGAACATCGTACTAACTAAAGAAGGCTTGCAGGGATGTCCCCCGTAAAGCTAATCGCTAATGGTTGGGAACGTAAAAAGCAACATTAGTCACCATGTACTATTATTCCACTTGATCTGCATCTCTGAGAAAGATGAAGGATGATCAATGATGCATCACCAGTCAAATGATTCCAGAGAAACAGGATCGCCACATCACGGACCAGACAGATATGCACCGGAATTAAGGTTGTAACATCTGCAGCTTGGTTTAGTAAGAAGCAATGAAGCAGTTACGTAGCTTTGATCATCAAGTGGCTGTTTCAACTTTCTCTAAACTTGCCATGTACGTTAGATATACCGTCCACAGATATGAAAATGAGTTGCTTATCAGTGGCTGCAGAAGCATAAAAAGGGCAACGATGAGTTCGATGGCCCGAAAATAAACATAAAGTATTTGGTGAAAATTAGCAGCCAACCACAGTTTGAATAGCATTGATCATTAGAATACATGTCAATAGATACAGATTAAGAGCGAGAGAGAAAAGATTTTAGTTCAGGATGCACCACCTGATCACACTCCTAAATCAAACCGAATTTTATCTTTTTGGATAAGTAAAATCAACCCCCAAAAGTAGATGTACTCCAATCTAACAAAACTCCATTCATTGTCTCCCAGCAAAGGGGATTATGCCAATTAGGGGGTTTATTTGAATTATCTGATTCTCATTTATATCTTATTTGTATCTGTATTTTATTTGTATCTTATTTATATATGATCTGTTTATGAGTAAAAATGCCCTTTTTTTTTTTTTTTATTCAAGAACCAAAACAGCAAAAAGAAGATGTATTTTATTTGTATCTTATTTATTGTCTCCCAGCAAAATCTATTGGAAAACGATAAAAAAGAAAAAACCGCAAAAAGAAGATGAAAGATACAGAACCTAGATCACTATAAGAGTATAAGAAAATTGCAAATGAGAAAGAGAAGATTAGAGTACCTGTAAATGGACAGGTATGAATTTAAATGTGATAAAATCACAAAAGGGCCAATACATAACTCCACTTATCAATGTTGGGATCAAATCACGCCGCAACCGAGCAAGAATTTCTGCACCATTTTCACCTGGCATGGGAAGTATTCATAAAAGATGGAACCAGTTATTAAAGCATATAAAATTATGCTCACTTTACTGGCTCAAGCAAAAGGTAACTATTACATATAGGTCTATTTGGGTGGTCTGTTTTTCATCCTATCTATATTTGACAAACAGTTCTGATTGAAATAGATATGAAACAGATGTTAAACCGACGCCAAGCCAACAAATCAAACGCAACCATAGATTAGGATACTGAAAAATAGCTACACATTACATCTTAAAGCAATCATTCAAGAAAGGGAGTAAGTAATTACCCACAGCATATGAGATAAAGCTGAAAGTTGGGGGGAGGTGTAGAAAAGAAGAACAGACATATACAGATAAGATCAAAATCCAATTGGCAGAATTGTTTCGGCCACCTGGATTGAAAGATGTATGATAAAGCATGTCGCACTTGAAATTTGAAAGTAATGCATGGAAATGGAACCCTAGAGTAGATCCTAACAAAACATGGGCTAACCAAAAAAGAAAAAAGTTATAGGAAAGCACTGAGCATCGTCCCATTAGAAATTGCGAAACAATTGGTGAATGAACATCCAAAAACTCAGAAGACAAAAGCGTATAAAACTTCTTCATACAGCAATCAACATTTAAGATTACAAGCAGTATTCCTCAAGCATGGAGTAGTTTAAGATGTCTGTGACTACTAATGCGATATCTGCTTCTAATAAAGTATTCCAAAATCTTCCACTAACATTTCACTGTCAACTCTAATTCTGCGATTTCAGAATTGAACAAAACAGACACATACACAAATTGATCTAGTGTTTACACCGTATAGTTAAGATCAAACACAGCATTAAATAAAACAAGCACGGTTTTCTTAAATTACATACCTTGTAGGCATGCATTGACAGTAAAGAAAACCACAGTCATGAAAGGTCCATAAAGTCCCTGACCCATGGCCATCTTCTTAAATGTGGAAGCAAGATCTCTCCCAGGAAAGAGCTTCGACATCAAATTAAACCAGAAATGCAGCGATGGCCCCAATACCACCATCCCGTATCCAGCCATTCGTGATGTTCTCACAAAATCATACGGTTCTAGAGATGACTTTGCAATCGTCTAAACAAATTTTTTATGTATGTCAGAACAACTTCTTATACAAACATAGTTCATAATAACAAAGAACTGACTGGAAGCAGCCCCATTTCACTACTAAAAAATACGCAAAATCTAAACCACAAGGATATCAACCACGATACTGGCGCAAATAGCCTCAAATTTATCTGAAAACAATGAGATTAGTAAAAGAAAAAATAAATGCAACAGTTTCAGCCAAATAAGAAAAATATGTGATTTGTAAGGCAACCACAAAATTACATGCAAAACCAAACTTATTGGTTAATGGATTAATGGATAATAAGGTAAAGAAGTGTCCATAACATTATAGTAATTTCCCCAATAAACATCAATGCATTTCCCATAGAGAATTTCATACCATTATTTGTAATTTGTTGACACAAATCAACAATGGAAAACATTAAGGCCTCATTTGTTATTTTCTAAGAAATAGCACCCTGGTTTCTCCACCCATGGCAATGGCAAACTCAAATAATTTTACAAGATGGGGTGTGAGATGCAAGATAAAGAATTATATTGGAAGGACGGATTTTTTTCATAGTCCCGATGCTGAGCATTATAATTCCCATCTATAGCCAAAGCCTTATTGGCTTCACCCCTGATCTACTTCTGCCCTGATCTCAAACGCGAGATAGCAGTCCCAAATCCTCTTTTCTCATTGTAATGGACCCAAAAAAAGAAAAAAATCTGTCTATAGTTTTCTCATCCATCAGATGATGGGCAGGATGATCCCACCAATGGAACCTTAGATGTTCCCGAGAAGTATGTGTTTTTCAATAATGTGTCCAAGGAATTGGGAGGTTTGATATCTCCTTTATATATCTTTTCCATTGAAAATTTCTCAATATTTCTATTAACAATTTTGGCAAATCAATTATTTTGTCATTTTTGGTCGCCCACTGCACATAAAGAGTATACGACGCACAATTTAATGAAGTGAAACATGCTGTATTCATTCATTCAATCCATAGAAAATGCAATAGCATTGTGTTGGTTTTTCTATGGATGGATCGTCCAGTTCATAATCTGACCATTAAAACTATCTGTAGTGATAATCTCAATAGCCGGACAATAGTTGAGAGAAAACTTCTACCCACATGAAGAAATCATTCAAAACCTATCAAAAGCCTCCTTCATTACTTGACAAGGACATAAACACTGGATGACTACCCTCCACTAATCAATCTATTGGCATGGCATAGGAGTACCACTCAAACTTTCACCAAATTTCTCAATTCGTTTCCAGGCACGACCCAAATTCCAGATATTCTTCCATAGAATTAAACTTCAATAAAATTATACAGAAAGAAAGGGAAAAAAAAAACAATCTTCGTGTGGAAAGGAAAATCACCTGAGAGGACAAATCAGCGGCGGTATAGATAAGAGCACAAGTGATACTCTTCGTGACAATGGGTCTGGACTTAATCATACCCAGATACCACCCAACAAAGCCGACCTTAGATGCCGCCGTTGAAGAAGCAGAAGAAGAAGAAGACGACAACAACTCACTGGCAGATGAAACGGTATCAAAGTCTCTGGCTTTTCTAGATGATGACCCAAAATAGTGTCTTGCCTGTTTGTTCTGTGTTTGGTGTCTAGAGATGACAGTTTTGCCATTAGGTTTTGGGTTGTTGAGAAGATGACTGATTGTGGTTTGTCTCTGTAAGGACGAGAAAAGTCGGGTGCTTTGTTTAAGGTTTCTGAACATGGTTATGGAGGGAATGTGAAAGAGATTGGATGTTCTTTTAGGGTTTTTCAGAAATTTAAGGGTTTTTGGAGAATCATAGGAAACGTTTTGCAAAGGTTTCTTTGCGTCTATGTTGAGTTTTATATGTTGGTTTGACCCTATAATGCCCCCTGATGTGGCTATAAAAAAAAATTAATTGGAACTGTATTGTACTCTCTCAAATATGAAGTGACTTGTACTCGCCCTCTCAACCTATTATTTTTTTCGTTGCTTTATTTGGAGTGAGCACCATAAGAAATGAAATTCACACGACCCTTAAAAGCGCGTAAGTTGTGACACTCTTAGAGAGGGAACTTAGGAAGAAGTCGGTAGGCCCTCACGTTTCGAACATGTGTATTTGTCAAACCACTAATCTCAGGCCAGGTGTTTGTATAATAAAAATTTAGAATCCACCACTTACTCGTCTATTTGAATTTCAGCCTGAAATTCGGTGTAGATCACGGGATATGATCCTATACAGATGTGAGTTAATAAAATTATTGGCGGACGACCCATTCGCGTTGTGGCTGTGAAAAATAAGTAAGTAAATGATAAAAAAAATTAATTTTTTTATTACTTTGATCAAATTAAAAAATATTCCATTTAAATAATCAATTTTGAAATTTTTTTTTTGCTGAAAACTTCCAATTTTTTTTTTGGTCAAATGAGAACTTACATGTTTATCCACGTCCTTTTGCATCAAATTTTTTATGGATAGAGAATGGGTATTTAAAATGATCTACTTAATTTAAATAACTAAGGAAGAAGATAATAATAAATAATTAAAAATATTGCAAATGAAACCAACTTGTGGACATGGATGGATACGTATTTAAAAGGCTAAAACTGTTCAAGTAACAAGAGAGGACAGTAGATGCTTAGGGAGGTTATGGAGATTGTGGATTTGAAGAACATCGGAAGAAAAAGAAAAAAAAAAAAAAGTAGCCAAGAGCACTAGTGCTTTTTTTAAAATAAAAATATAATTATTTTTAATAAGAGTTCCTAAATTTGTGATTAGAGATAGGAAAACAATTGTTGAATTTAAAATCTAGTGGATGGATTTTTAACTGCTCCTAAAATTATGCACAGTTGAAGGATAATGGGAAAAAATAAATAAAAGTATAGGTTAAAATATTGGAGTCGAATAAATGGGTTCTTACTTAAATATAATATATATACAAAATACATGAAAATTCTCCATCTCTTTTTTTCTTCCCTCTTATTCCGTCAACTAGTCTAAACTCATGCGTTTTTTTTAATGGATAAAATATGTTTTTATCAACTTTGCAGAAAAAAATTATATAAATATACATTACACAAAGATAAGTATATAAATATTGAAGCAAAATCGCTTATAGAACAGACGCTTTACAAATTTACAAAACGATGCCCTTTGAAAATGAAATTTAATAATAAGTCATATAGTGTTAAATCATATTTTAAAAGAGAGTTCTACTTTTTTTTAAATAAACGAATTGCATCCGTAAAAGGCGATTCATATATTTTGTACATGAATCACATCTTTAATTAGCGATTTATTTTTATATGAATTACATCTATAAGTTACAATTCATATACAAATTCGTGAATTGCATTTTAGAGAAGGGATTTTGCATCAGTATTTAGGTGATTAATTTAAATATAATTTATATTTATCTATTATAATTAAGTCAATCTATTGATTGATGTCAAAAAATCTATTTCTATAGTATAGTAGTTATTTTATCATGCTAAAAGGTTATTACTCTCTCTCTTCTATTGTCTTTTTTTCATAACAAATTATTATCATTCTCTTTTTTTTTTTTTTTCATACACGCAATACAGTTGCTATTTTTCCCTGTTATAATTTTTATTTAATAAATCGATAAACGTTGAACTTCAACAAATTACAATATAATCATATGCATGGATTTGATCACTTTGAAACTGTTTATAGATCTGTTTCAGATGCACCCTCAAACATTTGAGTATATATATTTGAATCATTTAAGTTAGGACTTCTAGTTTAAATTTTTACATCAACTATTTACTTATATTCTAGTATACACCTCCTTTCTCTTCCATCTTTATATATATGCGCGCCATCGATTGTCTCGTCGAATTGTCTCGCCCGTTATTATTATTCTTTCTTTAATTATGGTCCTCATAAACCAAGATTCGACATCTAAAAAGAATAATACCTATAACCTTTCACCCTCTTAAACAAAATTAATAATACATGAAATGCCACTTATATTAACTTTGAAATAACAACAATGTCCCTAGCTAGACATCGGCACGGTTCGGGTCGGTTCGAACCGGAACCGGAACCGCCAGAGTCGGGGCGGTTCCCGGTTCTAAGGAACCGCCGGTTCTGACGGTTCCGGTTCCGGTTCCACATGAACTTTTTTTTTTCCGTTTCGTTATGTTGTTTTTTTTTCTTTCTTTTGTCATGTTTTGTTTTTTTTTTTTAGTTACGTTTTGTTTTTTGCCCCCGGCCCCTACCCCGTACCAAACCCCTTGCACCCCTCCTACCCCCTACCTCCCTTACGCCCCCACATCCCCCTACGTCCCAAATTCAGCCCAGTCGCATGCTCCCATTTTTACTTTTCCTTTTCCTGTTTCGTTCTAAGTTTTTTTTTTTTTTTTTCTGGCTGGTTGGAACCGCCGTTCCACCACGTCGAACCGCGGGTCCTTGAACGGTTCGGAACCGTCACCCACGGGGCGGTTCCCGGGTCAGGAACCGCCAGTGACGGTTCGGGGCGGTTCGCGATTCGGAACCGCCCCGTGGTAACCTCTATCCCTACTATTATCCAAAATTGAATAAATTCAAAAATGAGGTAATGTATGTGTCACTCAAGAAAACCTCTTTAGGGAACATCAAAATATACAAAATAGTTTTAGTAAAAAAGACTTCAACATTTATGGAGCCGTAATAAAGGAAAGGAATATAATAAAAACAAACTTTATTAAGAATAATAATTTAAGAAAATTTTATGGTCTCGTTATTAATTTTAACGGAATTGATCATGTTATTATCTAACAGTTTATATCATACACAACCATAATTGATTTACTAAAATAGTTAATATTATAATTATTATATGTATTTTAATGGTTGGATGGTTGACTAGGGACCCTCGCAAAAATTTTAGTCCAACAATAGATAAGGGATTAACAACTTTAAAAATATATAACCTAATTGTTAGGCAATCATCTATTTGGTGCGTGCAATTAAGAAAAGAGGTTTTTGGAAAGCACTAGAATAGAAAACCTATTGTAATGGTTTCTTTGTGTCAAGTTTTGTGCGCTGCTCTTGACTGTGATAACATTTGGTGTGAAAATGTGTGAAAAATATAGAAAGAAGGAAATGTAATTAAAATAATTAGAATAATTGTACCCTCTCTAATATGAGTTGACTTGTCTTAGCCTATTATTTTTCGAGTTTTTTTATTTGAAGGAAAACAGCATAAGAAATGAATTGCATGCCAATCCTAAAACTCCCCTAACTTGTAACCCTTTTTTATTTTTTTTAATAAGAAGTTGGTGAGTCATCACATTTTGGACACGACTAATTATTAATTTCATGCCAGGTGTTAATTAGGATGATAAACGCTTAGAATCCACGTGATCGACTTATTTATATATTTAAGTATGCTATACACTCTTTATGCATTTAGATGGAAATTTAGGATACCTCTTATTATCTCAAGTATATGTTTAAATAGTGTGTAATTATTAATCATATATTAATACATCGATATGATAGTAGATAATTTTTAAAATAATGACAATCTGTACACCTACATGTTAAGATCTTATTAATAGTTATACGCCCTGTATATATACATAGCTTTTAACACGTAATCATATAGATTTCAATTCATAAAATTCTATTTAAAATATTCAAAACTATCAATGTCTCTCCTCTTGTTTTCATAATCCTCAACTAGTGTAAATTGATGGATGTTTTTGTTAGAAAAAATCTCCCAGTTAACTTGTAAGCAATTATAGCGATTTTTCTTCTTACCTATAGCTATCACAACAATAAAACAAACAAAAAAAAAAGAATAAAAACAACAAACATCAGGATTTATGTGGAAAACCTCAATTTGAAGAAAAATCACAGGACTACATTACTAATTTCTTCCACTATCAACAATAATAGAACACAACAATTTTCTTCACTAGAAAATACTAATGGATCACATAAATCCTCACCACAAACGGTGGATTTCAACAACAACATGCCTCTCCCTCTCTCTCTATGATTTAAGATAGCCCCTCATAAACCTTAAGACCAAAACAAAGAGCATATATATAGCAAACGACAAAGGATGACTTGATAAAAAGAAGGCTGGTAGCATGAGGCAGCATTGAAAACATCGTTGTTCCTGTAGACATGAACGCCAGCTAGTATACGGCAGTCTACCTCGATATACCGGCGGCGTATACCCCCAAAGCTAGTGGCTTTGAAGCCGGTCTTGCCTGTCTGCAATTCTCAGCAAAAATTTCCAATTCCAATGAATTTTAAGGCCACCTTAAAGGTTAGCGATGTACAAACTCCAGTGGCCAGCATACATGAACTAAGTCTCCTTTGATGCAAAAAATCTCCTTATTTTCAAGTTCTTTTCCAAGTATAAGTAATATACTTACGATAGTTTTGATTATAAACCCATATGAGTTGGATCTATAACCCAACTAACTCCTCCATCAACTCATATGGGGGGTTCCATCACACATGTTGTCTTTCTATAGCAAATAAGCTTTCCTTGGGTAGAGCCTTAGTCATCATATCTAAAGCACTATCATTGGTATGGATCTTCTCAAGCTTCAACGGCTTTGATTCCAATACATCTCGAATCCAATGATATCTAACATCAATGTGTTTGGATCTAGAATGGAATGTTGGATTCTTACTAAAATGTATAACACTCTGGTTGTCACAAAACATCTTCAAATCTTCTTGCTCTTGACCCAGTTCATCTAGAAGTTTTTTCATCTACAAGACCTCTTTGCAAGCTTCAATCACAGCTATATATTTTGCTTCAGTGATGGATAATGCAACACATTTTTGCAACTTAGATTGCCAAGACACCGCTCCCCCTATATATGTAATCAGACAACCTAAAGTGGATTTTTTGAAATCCAGATCTCCAGCCATATTAGCATCTGAAAACCTTTCCAATATAGGCTTGCTACCACCAAATTATAGACTTAATTTGAAAGTGCCCCTGAGATACCAGAGAATCCATTTAATAGTGGTCCAATGCTCTTTCCCTAGATTCGAGAGATAGCGGCTAACCACACCAACATTGTGAGCAATATCTAGTCCAGTGAACACCATACATACATTAAACTGTCGATAGCTGAAGCATATAGAATTTCTACATGTCTTCTTTGTCTACCTCACTTTTATGACACTACTGAGAACTGCGTTTGAAGTGACCTACAAATGGAAAACAAACAGGTTTTGCCTTGCTCATGTTGAATCTTTCTAACAACTTTTCGAGGTATCTCTCCTGTGATAACCATAATTTTTAGCTCTTCCTATCACGAATGATTCTCATACCGAAAATTTGGTGTATGGGTCCTAAATCTTTCATGGCGAAAGACTTATTCAGTGCCGTCTTCAACTATTGAATCTGCTTGGCATCATGGCCAACAATCAACGTATCACCTATATATAGTAGGAATATAAGAAACTCACCACTAGCAAACTTCTTAATGAAAATACAATGGTTTGATGTAGTCCTAGTGTAACCCTGATCAATAATGAAGGAGTAAGACTTCTTGTACCACTACCTTGGAGGTTCTTTCAACCATGCAAGCTTTTCTTCAATTTGCAAACAAGGTGCTCCTTCCCCTTGACCTTAAACCCTTTAGGCTACTCCATCTAAATATCTTCCTCCAAATCACCATAAAGGAATGTTGTTGTCACATCCATCTGTTCAATCTCCAAGTATCAAACTGGTTGCAATACTCAGTATAACCCGAATGGAAGACATCTTCACCACTGGTGAGAAAATCTCATCAAGATCAACCCTTTTCTTCAGACTAAACACTTTCACGACCAGTCTTACCTTGTATCTTGGTTGTGTGCTATTTTCATCAGTCTTTACTCTATATACCCATTTGTTCTTCAATGGTTTCTTACCCTTTGGCATTCCACCAAATCATAATTCTTGTTCTCATGCAAAGATTTTATCTACTCTTGCATGGTTTTGACCCATTCCTTTTTCTACTCTCATGTACCATTACCTCTTGATAACATTCAGGCTCTCCCCCAATCAGTCAACATGACATACTCATCTAGATTGTATCTGACTGAAGGTCTTTGCTCTCTTAAAGATCTTCTTAACTCAATCTGTTGATGAGGCTCTTGGGGCTCTTCATCTGAATCTCCTACATCTCCCCCATCATTAGAATCTTCAAGTGAGGGCACTAGATCTACATTTATAAGGATTTCATCTAAGGATTTTGACTTTTTAGGCTTCTCAATATTTAATAGTTCAGTCTTCAAGAAAGACCATATCTCTATTTCTGACGATCTTCTTCTCAATCAGATCCCACAACCTATATCCATATTCATCATGTTATAACCCTGAAAAATGCACTACTTTGAATTTGTCCAACTTCGCTCTTTCATCCTTTGGAATATGCACAAATGCCTTGCAATGAAACACTCGTAAGTGTTCATAAGAAATTTCTTTACTTGTCCAGACTCTCTCTGAAATATCTCCATCTAGAGCATAAGAGGGAGATAGATTTACATATCAATAGCTGTTCTCATTCTTCACCTCATAATGATTTAGGCATCTTGGCATGTAATAACATACATTTCGCTCTCTCTATAACAGTGCGATTCATCATCTTGCAACACCATTCCGCTATGGGGTCTTTGAGCCATCTTCTCTTGTTTAATCCCATGATCTCTACAATACTCTTCAAACGGCCTTTTGTACTCATCACCATTGTTTGCTCTGGCACATATCAATTTTCTTCCAGTTTCTCCTTTTACTCTAGTGTGGAATTGCTTAGACATGTCCAGCACTTGATCCTTGGACTTCAAAGCAGAAGTCCACAATTTCTTAGAGTGATCATCAATGAATGTAACAAAATAAAGAGCGCCACTTACTATCAACACATTAGTGTAAACCAGATCTAGTATATGAAATTTCCTAGTAGGTAGATTTCTCTGAAAAGCAACCCTATGTTGTTTATTAGTAAGACAATCAATGCAAGTTTTCAAAGGAGTACCTTTTACATCCGATAGAAGCTATTTCTTGACAAGCATTTGAAGCTCTTTCTCACTCACGTGACAAAGCCACTTATGCCACAGCTCTATAGAAGCGTCATCAGTCAAATTCACATCTCTTTTACTTAGTTTTGTTGACATTAAGTAACGGGTATTACTTTTCTTTCCTTTTGCCACAATAAGAGAACCATTAGTGAGCTTCTATCTACCTTCACTAAAGTGACTGTAATAGCCTTCATTATCAATTTTCCTTACAGAAATAAAATTCAGGTGGATAACTAGAACATGTCTGACATCTTTGAGAATGAGCCTACAACCAATGTTAATCTCTAAAATAACATTTCCAATGCCTACAATTTTAGATATTTCATTGTTTCCCATTCTAACATTACTATAATCACCAGCAATATAGGATGAGAAAAGTTCACCATATGCTGTCACATGAAAAGAGGTACCAGAATGTACAACCCAGTCACTATCATGACCAACAAAACTAACACAATCTTCATCCCAAGTAATTACAATTTCACCACCTATTCCTGCAGTAGTTGTGTCTTCATCTTTTCTTTACCTTTACCTTTACCATGCTTCTTTTCCACGGTTACATTCTCTCTTGAAATGTCTTGGCTTGTCACAGTAAAAGCATTTGACATTTTCCTTCCTCTTGATTTGGATTTTTCCTTGAATTTATCAATCTATCAGATTTATCAGATGAACCTCTATTCCTGCTTCTACCATGCCTTTCATGCTTGTCAGTAAGAAAAGCCTGAGTATCAAAACTAGTGCCTAGATCTTTCCTTTGGCTCTTTATTCATTAGGCTATCTTTCACCATTGCAATGGTGAGCTTTCTATTTGAAGCTAAATTACTAACAGACACCACAAGTGTCTTCTAACTTTCAGGCGTGAACTCAACAACAAAGTGCTTGAATCTCATCGTCAAGCATAAGCTTCATAGCAATCGGTTGATTCATAAGCCCTAGAAAATCATTCAGGTGCTCGGTCATATTGGATTCATCCTTGTACTTCAAATTCACCACTCTTCTAATCAAGAAGGTTTTATTGAAGGCAATTGCCTTCTTATACATGGACTCCAATTTTCTCCATAGAACATCAGCTCTAGTTTCCTAAGCAACATGATGATATATGCTTTCATCAACCCATTGTCTGATATATCCGATTATCTTTTTACGCATGATCCCCATCTACATCAAATTTATCCATTGGCTTTGTAGTATCACCATTAAAGGCAAATACAAATCTTTACAATACAGTAGATCTTCCATCATAGACTTTTGGATAGAGTAATTTAATGAATTTAATTTAATCATTGTACCTGATGATTCATCTATGTCTGCAATTCAAGAACAAACCTTAATTTCTTTTTCAACCTAGTGCTTTGATACCACTTTGTTAGGAAAAATCCCCTTAACCTAGAAGTAATCACAAATATTTTTCCTCTTGCCTATAACGATCACGATAATAAACAAAAAAAAGGAATAAAAGCAATAAACACTAGGATTTACATAGAAACCCTAATTTGGGAAAAACCACAGGATTTCAGCACAAATTTTTTCCACTATCAAGAATAATGGATACAACAGTTTTCTTCACTAGATAACACTAATGAATCATACAAATCCTCACCACGACGATTGATTTCAACAACAGCAGGCCTCACTCTCTCTAGGATTTAGGATAGCCTCTCACAACACTAAGACCAAAACAAGGGGTATATATATGAAACAATAAAGGCTGGCAGTGTTGGGCAATATTGAAAGCGCTGTTGTTTCTGCAGGGTGAACACCGGTTAGTACGCCCGACGACCAACTCGCGATACACTGGCAGCTTTGAAGCCGACCTTGCCTGTCTGCAACTCTCGACAAAAATTTCCAATTTCAATGAATTTCATTGTCACCTTAAAGGCTAGAGGTGTACGGATTCCAGTGGCTAGCATACATGAACCAAGTCTCTTTTGATGCAAAAAATCAAGTTCTCTTCTAAGTGTATGTAATATATTTAGGATATCCTTGATTATAGACTCAGATTATAGACTCATGAGTTGGATTTATAACCCAATAGCTTTTATACAATGTTTGCAATTTGGTAGCTAGCTGATGAAATAATTCATATTGGTAGCTAGCTGATGAAATAATTCATACATAGCAATACACGATTGTAAAAAGTGAAAATAAAAGTTGATTGAACTAGAACAAACTTCAACACAAATATACAAACGGATTTGATTATTTTGAAACTGTTTATAAATTTGTTTGCGACTTTTAAATATTTGAATATGCATTTGAACCATTTAAAAGCTTGGCCAAATAATGACAACAAACTCGACCAAAAGTAAGAATCTAGTGGACAGGCAATTGGGCTAAGGGTTTAGCACTTCAAAAATTAGAACCTAGATTGAAGTTTTGAACAACCATACAATTAATGCATGCAATTAAAAATAGAATTGTGTAATTATTATGTTGCCTTTAGATTGTTAGAATACAACCATCATTCTGCTTGCGATATAGTCATTTCTCAATTTAATTTCAAAAATATTATACCAAATAGTATTTATTCTATTTAACTGGAAACTGGAAAAAAAGTTTTCATTATTTTTTTTCACTAGAGCAGTGGCTATAACTTATTAAATGTAACTTTTAATCCAAAAATGTGATTAATTATGAAACTAAAATAATAGAGAAGAACACTAAAGTAATCTTCTTTTTATTTATTTTTATTTTTACATCCCTATATCAATTTAGTAAACCAAACATAAAATAATATAAGCTACCATTTGATGAATTTCTTAAGAACTAACTTTGTTCAAAGTGATATTATCATATACCCTTTTTGAATTTGTCTCTACTGTCACACTATATATACGGTATTATGCTAATTCATATGATATGTCTTCAATAGAGTGAAATGTTAGTGAACTTGAATATAAATAACTATTGTGTCCTCTAAATAATAACACATTTTTAAAAAACCACAGAATTTAGCTTTTGGTTTTTAATTTACCTAAAATACTAATATTGTTATATCTGGTTTCTTATTTAACAGGTGGAACATGTGTTTGTGAACAATTCTTCTCATGATATTTATGCTTGTTTGTTGTGTTATTTTATCTTTTACTTAACATATTTAAGATATTAATGATGACTTATCTGCAGGTGACACAAGTGTTCATTATTTATGGTTATAATATATCTATCCTTGTATTTATATTTATTTTCACAGATGCTAGGATAATATATTTTTTTTTTAGTTCAAATCACGGCCACATTCACCTAAGCAAAGAGTTGGATATTTTCCATAAATTAAATTGTAAACAATTCTTACACGCGCACACATATATATACGCACATGTTACAAACATAGTGCATGTGCAAATATTAAAAAAAAAATTATACAGTATAATTTATAGCATATAGAATTATTGTATAATATTGTTATCACAACTGATGAGTTATAAAAATTAATAAATTACATAAACAATATGAAAAGTGTGCACAGTTTTAGAGAAGTAAAAAGAGAGAGATTAAAATGAACTAACATATCGCAAATGGTAAAAGAGTTACTTCATTCAAAACCTCGCAATTGGTCGCCATATAAATGAAAAGTATTGCTAATTGAAAAACTTCGTAACAAAAGTAAACATTTCCATACAAAAATATATTATCTATCAATTAAATTCTTATATTAACTCTTCATATATTAATATTTTAATCCTAAAAAATACCACAAATGTGTGAACAACAAAAGAATATAGAAAAAAACTAATGATGTTCACTGTTCGATTAACCAGTTTATAGCCTTATTTTTTTGAACCTAACCGAAATAATCGGTTTTTTAATATTTCAATCCTTAACTGATCCAATATAAATGGTTAACCGTCTTAATGGTTAATCAATTTTTTTTTTATATTTTTTTTCGGTTTTCGGTTTTTAACCATTTAACGTAATGGTTTCAATAAATTAAATTGATAGTTTCAACAAATCTTTTTTTAGTTTTTACATAGATTTTTTCTTAAAAGTATTATATATATTACAAGAGCTTAAAAAAAGGGAAAATCAAATTAAGAAAAGGGGAAAAATAAGCATTTGGATGTATCATTATCAACAAAATCAAACTAAATTAATTACCACACTAACTCCCATCAAACATAGGACAGAACATAATACTTTAATAAAAATCCAAGGAATATTAGCATATGTAAATTAAATGAATATATATTTTTAAAAAATAATTATTTGTATATGTAAATCATATATAAAATATATTGATAAATATTGAAATGGCTAACTATTAACTATCGTTTTGTTGTTACAAACCGAACCGAAAACCAGAAAAAAAATGTAATCTTAAACCAAACTAATGGACCACTGAACCATATTTTTAGGACTGATTTTTCGGTTTCAGTTTTGGTTTTCAGTTTCATTTGATTTTTTTTTCACAGCTCAAACAAAAAAAAAAAAAAACCATATAAGAAACAAAATGACCCAACTTCAATCAACCTATGGCCTTTTGGATTGTCAGTTTTTTATCAGTATCGGTTCGATATCGGTTTAGTATCGGTATCAATTCAGTATTGGTTTAGTTTGGTCACTATTAGTTTTTTATTGGTATCATATGAGTATCGGTTCCGTATCAATTCAATATCTATTTGGCACCAAAATGATGAACCAAAAAGGCCAACGTGTACAATAAGTAAGGCTTAGTAGGATTTTTTTCAAAGAAATTATAAAATGATGCACCACCATAGATTAAAAATGAAATAATAGAACACTCTAGGAAAAGGATGTATTACAAAACAAAAAATAAAAAAAAGGGCAAAAACAATGGTATACAAATATTTAATTTTTCTATATGTAAGAGTGATTTTGTGAGAAAAACCAATAATGTAAAGTCTTACGGCAATACCACATGCTCCATGATATTAGTACATTCCTTATTTAGTCCAGCTTAGATGTCTGACTTCCTTCAAATAGCTATGGCTGCTCCACCTCCTTTAATGAAAGAAGCGGTACCAATTGCATTTGAAAATCAGTCTGACACCTCATCCCTCCATAAAGTATTCGATTTTTTATTAATAACATCCTCCTTGTCTTCAAGAGAGCTGGTCTAAATAGCAAAATCTTCCTCAAATCTTTAATATAAGACCCAAACCTGGACAAATCACTATAATCAAGCAATATGCAACTTATTACTTACATTTTTAATCCTCATAAAAACTATATTCTTTGCAACATGATATATTAAGCTTTTACCAGGAGCAAGGTCATTAATAGTTTCAAAACCTAGACTGTTGAAGCATCATACAATCGACGAAGGAAAAAAAGAAAAAGGAAAAAACAAGAAAAAAAGAGTTACTTTTAGCAAATATATGTCGATGGATAAAAAAAACTATAGCAGTTGCCACTGTAATTCAAAAATAGACAAAGCTATTTTTTTTTTTCATAAAATACAATTAGAAGGAAAAAAAGAAAGAAAGAAAGATACCAAGAGATACATATATGGATATAGAATATAGACGTATTATTAAGTAAGAGTATTATGGAAAAATATGTCTATTATGTTATTTTCTCACCTATACAAAAACGTAATAATCATTTAAAGAATAAGGGAGGATTAAAAAAAATCAAAGTTTATAATTTATGAGTGGGCTAGACTCAAAATTCATATTATAGCTTCTAAATGTCAATTTACACAATTTATAAATTGAAAAAATTTCATGGAAATTGTGTTTTAAAGGAATAGAAACCACAAAATCTTTGCAATGATGCGATTTAGCCCAAAAAAAAAAAGTTTCCTTATTTTATCAAAATTGGAAAAGGTCTTGATAACTTCCTACTAAGCAATTCTCAAAAGTTGAGAAGTAAAGAGGAAAATAATTAAAATAAACTAGTACAAAACGCACCCACGTTGCATGTAAAAAAAAGTTAAAAAGGATAGGTATGGGAAAAAGATTAAAAAATGGTTTTTAATCTAGAGAGAGAGAGAGAGAGAGAGAAACTATCACAGTAACATTATAAGATAAGGAAAAAAATATTTGTATTTTTTGACACCACAATCAAGATTCGCTTAATAAATAGTGTATATAATAACTACTACAAATAACTTTAAGTTATGGTATTCCACTTCACGTAAAAAAGTGAGAGTGGAACTGTGAATCTTAAAGAACGATTTGATTTGACTATAAAACTCATGGATAATGATTTACAGAGGAAAGATAGAATTTTGTTGGTAAGTAAAAATGTAGATAAAATAGAAAGTACATCAATTTTTTTAGATTTTATGCATTTTATAATTTTAAATGGATGTGGAGTCTAATAAAAAGGTTTTTCCTTTATATACTTATGTGTGTGCCGTCTTGAATTTCTCTTTTAACTTAGTTCATATGATATATAAAGATCTTCTGCCTTTGTACTCATCAAGCTAACTCTGTATAACAACTAAGCAACAAAGTTTACTACAATACTTACTAAATCAGTTAGTAGTATGAGATACAGTGATCCAATTTCCACTCAAGTTTGCAAAACTTTAGTGAAGAGATTAGGGATCTAGGACCTACAAGAAGTGAAAAGCAAACCACCCAATTGGTCAACCCCCACGAGTATGAAAATTGTACATATGATACAAGCTAATAACTTATCAATGAAATTGTATTATATAACTTTTCTAAGAGACAGAGAAGTTGATGATAACCTAAAATAGTGTCTTGTTTGTGTGTTCTATGTTTGATGTTCAAAAATCACAATTTTACCATTAGGTTTTGGGCTATTGAGAAGACGAGTGATTGTGGTCTGTCTTTGTAAAGATGAGGAAAGTTAGCCACTTTGTTAAGGATTCTTGTCATGTTTTGTTAAGGGTGTGAGATGTTGGAGGTTCTTTTTAGGGATTTTAAGAAGTTTAAAGGTTGTTGGAGAAGACAAGAAAAAGTATCACAATGGTGCCTTTGTGTTTATGTTGGGTTTTACATGTTGGTTTAGGGTCTATTGCGAAATACATGGGATATAGAAGGGGAAAATGTAATAAAAATAGTGGATGTTTTGACTTATATTCGCCTTCTCAGCCTATTAATTTTTTGGTAACCTTAGTTCAAGGCAAGCAACATTAATAGTGAAATGAGTACTAACCCATAAGTCACCTGGCAAGTAAGAAAAGAGCATGTAACTTATAGCTATTTTTTGAAAGTAGAGAAATAGGTGTGTTATCACATTTTGGACACGAAGATTGTCTAGCCATCAATTTCATGTCCAATGTCACCATGATAAACATTTAGAATTTGCGTGACCAATATATTCATACAATTCAATTTTCGCATATGACCAATATATTCATACATTTCAATTTTTGCATCCTATATCTAGATTATGTTATTTGTGCATTCAAATGGGAAAGTCTATATATGTCTCTTAACTTATGCAAGAGATATGATTGCAAATGGATTTAAGTTAACAATATTCCATATAAAATATAGGAAAAACCCTCTCTCCCCATCTTTTCTATCATCTCCATATCCTGTAAATTAGTTTAAAATCATAGATTTTTTATAGTGATTGCAATTTGGCAGCAAACATAATAATTCGAGCATAATATGACATATATATAAAAATAATATAAAATAAAAAGCTCATTGAACTTGAACAATCTTTAACATAATTATACATATGGATTTGATCATTTGAAGCTGTTTATATTGTCTCACATACGCTCTTAAATATATTTGAGTATACCTTTGAACCATTTAAGCTTATGACATTGTAGGCCAAAGGAAGGGGGAAAAAAGGGGATATCTTCTACTATATATATTTTAAATCTTTACTTTACCATCCATTTATACTCTAATGTTTGTCTCCTTTTCTCTTTCATGCACTCACGTGCGCACACAAATTTTTTTTTACTCAAGTTCTAAAAAGAGTAGTGCTTATAACTTTTGATTTCATTATATGCCCGATCTCCAACACTCAAACCAAAATGTATAATATAATTAAGTGTCACAAAAATTATTATCATAACAAACGTAAACAAATAATGAGCTAACTAACCACTTATGGCAATTTTTGAAATAACAACAATATCTAGAGGTAAGTAGATAACAATGTCGTACAAGGTATCTACTCAGACTCTACTCAACCATGTATGTTCTGGATAGATATTAAGAGTTAGTGGATAGGTTCAAGGTATAAAATTTTTAGAACCTATTCCCATAGGGTAGGGTACTAGTATGAGCTTTCCATACCCTCTACCCATCCTGAAACTTGCACTCCAGTAAATATAAGGTATTTATCCCTGGATATCTTGCACTCACCCTATAAAAATTCAATAAAATAATATTATGTTATTAACAATAAAATAGTATTATTTATTTCTACTAATATTTTTTCAATATAAAATTATTCAACGAAGTAATACTTCTTTGTTGTCTTTACTATTTAATTATTAATAATGCTACATTTTCTTTAATTACCCTTAACGACTTAACCTAAAAAATATTTTATGTATTATCCATGGATAATGAAATCAAAATATAAATCTTTTGATGAAATTTTGGTAAATATATTCATTCTTTTACGTTTTTTGTTACTTTTTTTTTGTTAAAAAAAAAATACTTCTTCTTATGTGGATACAATATTGGTATATACCTCATGACCACCACTTTTATATTTCTTAATTCTTATATTTCATTCCATAAGATTTAAAGTTATCCAATAAGTATGATATTGTTGTACATCGAAATGGTTTATTACTAATATAAATTAGAGTAAGGATAATATGAGACTATGAGGAAAAAAAATAAATAGCAACAGAATTAGTGATGGCATCGTAATTAATGATTATGGTCCTTATTGTTCTTTTTTTTTTTTTAAAAGATAAATTGTAGCTAATAGCCATATTTACCAATTGATAATATTGAAATTAAATAAAGAGTGTAAAAGTGGAGTTTTCTAATGATATACTATGATAATCTTAAAATAAAATAAATTACAAGTTCCATAGAGCATATGATACCCTATAAATTTTATAGGGCATAGGGTACAAAGTGGTACAAGGTAGGTTCTAGGTACAAGATTTAGTACCCTGTATTTTACAAGGTAGAACGAGTAATGCTTCATACTCTATGCACTCTGTATCCGCCCTCCCTAATAATATCCCCATTATTCAAAATTGAGCAAGTTTCCCCTCTAATAGTTTGCCCATGGACCATCAAGTGGAAAAAGGAAACATATGATGTGGTTATACACATATTATCTTATGATTTAGGTGAATGCTTTAGACATCTCTTTACTCTATTATTTATGTATAGGTAATTTTCTTTGTAAAGACATATTATGTACATTTGTATTAACCAAATAATCAAAAACAAACTTTACTAAAAATAAGAATTTGGTACATAGGATTTCCAATCCAACAATAAGACAAGGATTTAACAACTCAAAATTAGAACTTTGATTTAAAAAACCATCTAATTAGTGCATGCAATTAAGAAAAGAGTTTTTGAGGTATTTATGTTACATGCTTGATAGTTAAATAAAATCATCATTCTATTGATATTTGCAGCATAACTATTCCATTATTTAGTTTGTAAAAGATTATACCAAATAATGTTTATTCTACATAATTTGAAATAGAGAAGGAACTTCCATTATTATTATTATTATTTTTTACTAGAGTAATGACTATAACTTATGAAAGGAAATCCATAAAAACTAAGATTGTAATAAACAAGAATTTCAATGCATAATTAATTGAATATATATGTTGATTTAATTAAATTATGGATTTTGTTAAGAGTTCAGCTGATGAAATTTAACATGTTAGTGTAAAATTAATATATGCTATGTTTGCTTGAAATATAGAAATTTTAGTGAATAACTAATTAATGAAATATGATGTGTTAGTGTAAATGAATATATGAGTTTGTAATGTTTGTTGTTTAAGCCAAGTTTTAGACTTAGCAATGTTGCATTCCATTTCAAGCCCAAAACAAGCCCAAGCCCAAGCCTTTTCATCCTCAAATCAATGCCTCAAAAGTCAATATGATAAGGATAATGTCAAGCTCCTTTTTGTAAAAATTACAAAGCCAAAACAGACGCAAATCAGACCAAAGATTGACACCCCTGCTCCTCCTCCATTCCATCATTTTTCTTCTCAAATTTTATTACTTAAATTGCCAAGAACCCATATAAGAATCCATCCCCAAGTTAAGGGGAGTTTAAGGTAAGTTTATATGTCTTTTTGTGATGATTTAATATCTTTTTGTTTCATGAAATTCTGTCAAATAAATCTCTTGATAGGATATAAGTAGTATTAACATGTTGAGTTATTGAGAAAGTATTTAGATCCTTGAAGTCATAGTATATGAGTTCTTGAAGTGTGTTGTTTGAGTATGAGAAGTGTTGAAGTTGTTTTGGAGGTGAATGAGCAAGAAAAGTTCATGAAAAGTTAAGTGTGAGTATGGATTCTTGGAAGTCGTTTGACATGAGTGATGAGGAGTAGTTATATTTTTTGTGTTGTTGTGAGTATGTGATGGGTTGTATATGGCTTTTGTGGTGTTTAAGTTGATTTAGAACATGTAAAAAGTGATGAAATTAAGTATAAAAACTGGGGATTTTTTTGCAAATGTTGTTGCCCTATTTTTCCTAGTCTGCACAAGTTCCAGCACGGGCGTGCACGTGCCCGTGTAGACCAAATTTTGACTACTAGGCACTTTTTGAACCTCAGCATGACCTTTTGCATGGGCGTGCACAAGCTCGTGTTGAGTATGTTGTAGGTGAACTATGTTCTGTGCACTTTTTTTATGCCCAGCATGGCCTCGAGCACGATCGTGCACCCTGTTCTGTTTTTTTTAAATATATTTAAAATAAAGGAATGTTTTATATTTATATATGTGCTTGAATGCTAGAATTATGATTTAATATGAGTTTTATTTAAATTTTATTTTGAAGGAAGAACTTAAGAATTGCTTGAAATTGATATGTATAAGTTTATATGAATTGAATTCTTTTTTTATAGATACTTCTTCTCAGTTGAAAATATCTTCTTATCCTTCTTCATATATCTCATGTACACAATAACTTGATTGTTGTTTGCCTAGGATAGGCATGTTCTAAATAAATCTTAATTAAAGTGGATTAAAGAATGTTTGTATTGGTTGTGCTTTATGCCGTTGAATCAGGTCCGAGGAGTGGTAACCCTATTAACGAGGTTAATATGGTAGTTAAGGCACCTAGGCTATCCCTGTCATTGTAATTTAACAATTTATAAGTAGCTCAGTGGGTAATTAATAGGAGAATAGTAATAGTGTAACATTTGCTTATTCTTAATAATATGATTTAGTTCACGTTTATGGGACCGGTTGAACTAAGTGATATTATAGATTAAGTTAAGTAAAGTTGAGTAACGACTATTAACCTTAGATGAAATTACTTTTCTTCATCGGTTATATCATTTAGGAGATATAGGTATTTGGATTGCCTATATCAATCCCCTGAGCATTGTGTCATTACTCAGGATCCCCAACTTCCCAATAGCTTGTCCTGAAGTTTGAATACCCATTTGTTATTTTACAAACTTAAATATTAAAAAATAAATTGATGGTTGAAGCATCATATATTTAAGTGTATCTCACTTCCTATGTGTTTGTGTTACATGTGTACTGCCTTTGACTCATGATCTTCTCTTTCAGTGTTGGTGAGGACGAGTTTTATACTAGTTGGGATATGAATCGATTTTGGGGAATTTTTGGATGACTAAGAGACCCAACTTGATGATGGGAAATTTTTGCAATAGAGTAGAGAATATTTTTGGATCAATATAATAGTTGTTAGATATTTTGATAAGTTTATGTATTTTATTATAGGCATGTCTTTAGCCTATGTTTGAAACTCTTGTGTTTGTATATATATGTATGTATGTATTAAAGTCCTTTATCTTAATGTTGAAAGGACAATGGAGATTTGTAATATTATGTATTATGTTTCTCTTAGTGAAATGCTTTTGGAATGGTTTTTATAATAGATTTGAACAAACAATTGATACAAACTCTTTCTTTACCGATAGTCTTACATGTAATCCTGAAGATTATATGTGGCTAGATATTGGATTTGCATGTTTCAAATAATTAGCGAATCCATGTCCTTACAAAGATTTGAAGAATTTTTTAAGGATTTCTTTACTTAAAGCGATATGATCAAAGACCCTTTTCTAATCCATCTTGCTATCGCATTTTATGATGAGATAATGCCAGACATATTATTTTATGATACGGGTCAGTATTTTAAGGGTATTTCTTTATATTATTATTTATTTTTTTAGATATACGTTGCCTTTGGATTGTTAGAGTAGAATCATCATTCCACTACTACTTCTGGTGTAGCTATTCTTTAATTTAATTTCCAAAAGATTATACCAAATTACATATATTGTGTTGAATTCTGAATAGAAAGGGGGTTTCCAATATTTTTCTTCACTAGAAAAATGATTATAAATTATAGAATGTAATTTTTAATTCAAACATGCTATTTATTATAATATAAAAAAAAAACTAAAACATTGTTTTTTCTTTTCCCAACCTTGTTTCAATTGGGAAAATCAAACATAAAACAATTGAAGCTATGCTTCATGATTTTTAGGGATGTGCAAAAAAATCGATGAAATCGAAAAACTAAATCAAAACCGTAAAACCAATATGAAAAATATGGTTAATCAGTCTGTTGGTTTCGGTTTAGGATTACAGTTTTTTTTTTTTTTTCGCTTTTCAGTTTTGGTTTCTGTTTATAATTACAAGAAAAAACAATGATTAACAGTTAATCGTTTCAATATTTATAAATATTACATATATAATTATTTTTAAAATATATATATTCATATGATTTCATATACATATAATTCACCTATGTTAATATTCCTTTGATTTTGATTAAAATACTATTGTCTTGTGTTTGATGGAGTTAATATGGTAATTGATTTGGTTTGATTTTATTGATAATAATACATCCAAAGATTTGTTTTTCTCATTTTCCTTAATTTGATTTTCATTTTTTTAGCTCTTGTAATATATATATATATAATAATTTAAAGAAAAACTATAAAGGTTAAATAATAAGGTTTGTTGAAATTATCAATTTGATTTGTTGAAGCCATTGCGTTAAATGGTTAAAAACCAAAAACTAAATAAATTAACCAAATAAAACGGTTAACCGTTGAGGCGATTAACTGTTTATAATGGATTGGTTAAGGATTGAGATATTAAAAAACCGATCATTATGGTTAGGTTCAAAAAATAGGGCCATAGACCGGTTAACCGATCCTTGAACACCTCTAATGATTTTTTTAAGGACTAACTTTATTTGAAGTGATATTATCAAATACCCTTTTTGAATTTGTCTCTACTATCACATTATATGTACATACGATAATATAGATTGATGTATTACTTGTGTAGGACACAACTGCATTGAGTGTGGAAAAAAAAAAGGAGCAGTTAAGAAATACATGCATGTGAAAAAAAAATAGAACAAGAAGCCAGGAACAGTTAAAAAAAGAGTAGAAATTGAAAACAGTTTTTAATTGAGAGAGAGAGAGGAGAAGTAACCATTGCTCATAACTACCAAGATAAAAAAAATAATAAGATAAGGTTAATATTTTTTGGCACCACAATCCAATATTCGTTTAATATTATTAGATATGTCTCTAATAGAATGAAATCATTAATGGATTTGACTATAAATGACTATTTTGTGCTCTAAAAATGTAATACATTTGAGGGAAAAAAAAAACCATGATTGGCTTTTGGTTTATGTATTATATGTATGCTAATATTGTTATATATTTTTTTTTATTTAACAAGTAAAACATGCACTTGTAAACAATTCTTCACACAATATTAATGATTTGAATGAAGTGTTATTTTCCTCTTATTTAACTTATTTAAGATATTAATGGTGATTTATTTGAAAATCACATAAAATGTTCTTGATTTATGGTTACATAACACATCTATTCTTATGTTTATATATATTATTAGAGATGTAACAATAATAATTTTTTTTAAGTTGCATTATAATGTCAATTGCCTAAACAAAAAGATGCAAGTTTTTCACAAACTAAACTATAAAGTTATTTATGGTATCAATATTTAAATACTTTTTTTTATTAATTTTCCTTAATTTTTTCCAACGGATATCCCATTTGACTCACTTATATGAAACGTTGATTTTTTTTTTTTGTAACTACATATAATGTTAATACATTAAATAAACTTACGCTAAATATTGATAATTTCTTATATAATTTACCATTCATTTTCTTTACTAGAGCAATAGATATAACTAATGAAATGTAAGTTTTAATAAAAAAAAAACTATTATTAAATATAAAATAAGATGATAGTAAAAGATCTTTATTTTTTTCAATCTTATTTTATTTTAGTAAACCAGATGCAAGTCAATATAAGCTACAATTTCATGAATTTTTTAAGGGCTGACTTCAATTGGAGCCGTACTAACAAAGACCCATTTTTAATTTGTCTACTATTGCATTCTCCGTAGGGTAGTATTGATTGATATACTATATATCCCCAATGGAACGAAGCCATTAGTGAAGGTGAATGTATATAACCATTATGTGCTCCAAATAGGTAACACATTTTATGAAATCAAGTTGGCTTATGTTTCAAATATATGCTAATATAGTTATATCATGTTTCTTATTTAACAGTAAAATATATGCTTGTGAATAACTCTTCACGCAATATTTATGATTTGCATGAAATGTTATTTCATCATTTATTTGACTTATTCAAGATATTGATGACTTATTTAATCCTTACACAAAATGTTTATGATTTATGGTTACAATATATTTATCCATATACTTATTTTTTTTTATTAGAGATGTAGCTAGAGTATTCTTTTTTTTTTTTCCTTTTTAAATTCTTAACCACGGTTTCAGTTACCTAAACAAAAAAGCTAGAAATATTCCATAAATTAATCAGTAGATAATTTATAAATCGAAAGCTCTAGACTTCCACTTCCTTTATTGTAAGTGTAAAATGTATTTTATCATGTAACTAAGATCTTATGTATTTGTATATGTGTGGTGAGTGTTAAATGTCTCTTTTAACTTAGATCATGCACTTATGTAATGATCTTATGATTTTTTTTGGGCAAATGTAAAATTTGTACCTAAACTTTGGCAATTTGTGTAATTAATTGCCTGAAGATTAAAAATGAGTAAATTACATTAGAATGTCCCAATGTTTGGGAGTAAGTTCATTTTGGGATCCAACGTTTCAAAAAGTTCATTTTGGATCTTAATGTTTAGGGAATAAGTTCATTTAAGGTTTCAACGTTTGAAGATGTAAGTCAATTTGGGTCCCTAAAGATATGTGTCAATAAGAGAAGAGCCTTCTTAGTTTTGATAAACTATTATCGCCTATTGACACGTTTATTAGAAACCTAAATTGATCCACTTCTTCAAATATTGGGACCCAAAATGAGCTTTTCAAAACGTTGGAACGCAAAATGAACTTATCTCCAAATATTGGGACATTCTAGTCTAATTCACCTGATTAAAAATATCAATTTACTATGTACAAACTTTTTAAACTTATTTATAATACCTCAATTATAACCATGAGTAAAGTCTGGGTAGCTAAATACAAAATTTGGCAAAGTTTACGTGGTTAATTACAAAAATAAGTAAATTTTAGGTATAAAATTGATACTTTTAAACTCTAAATACTTAATTATAGAAAAAGGCAAAGTTCAGGTGCCAATATGACAGTTATCCTAATCTTTTACTTATTAAGCTAGCTTTAAATAAAAATATGTGTATGAAAAGTTATTGTAATACTTTACACACTCAATTGTAATATGGAAAAAAAAATCATGATTGCATTAGTCCACTTTCCACTTAACCTTGAAACCTATTGGTAAAGAGAGAATTTGAAACCAACAAGTAAAAAATAAAACCAATTGTTCCAAGCGGGTTCTAGCCAGCATTTTTTCGAATTCCTTGTATTTATAGTCCACTCTACCCCTTAGTCATGTGAGCTTTAGAAGCCAATGATCCTTAGGCTTGCAAGACAAAAACCCGATTAGTAAGCATCAGGGGTGTGCCTAATGTGACCATTGTAACGCTTAAATTAGTAAATGGGTAAGCATTTATAATAGTAAGATCAAGTGAGGGTAGAGAGAGTGAACCCTGGCCCCATAGCTAGCTGGATCTTGCTTATATAGTCAAGCAATTTTCCTTTATCAGGAAAGTGGATCTGCTTGGGATAGGAAATTTTCTCTTATTTATTAAGGGAAGTTGTCTTACCAATTTTAGGCAAATGTAACCTAGTAATTTAGGAATCCTTTTAGTACGCTCCCATTTATGAAGGTTACTACTTTCTTTTGCTTATAACGGTTAGGAGATCAAATAAGGTGACTTTCCTTTGTAGAGATAGGTTTGTGGAAATAGTCGGCAAGCCCCGCAAGGGTTTATTAATTCCACCGGGCCTATTAATCTTTAGGCCAAGGAGGTTGGCCTGTGCAGAGATAAAGTTGAATTAGGCCTAGGGAGGCCATAGCAAGAAATTAGCTATCAACACTTGTCCTCTTACTTCCTTCAACCACGGGTCATAGAACGGTACATGGCCTAATGTGTGGGCTCATGTACTTCCAGGGATATAGATACAAGTCATAGAATGGTACAAAATCTTATGCATGAGCTAGTGCATTGTTTTTGTATGCCTGAAATTGTCTATTTCGTAATTTTTTTCTTGTATTTTCGACCTAACACATTTTAAAATCCCTTTTTCCAACATTCTACATCTCAAGATTGTCTTTCAAATAACCTAATTTTATTACTAATTAAATTCTCATGCATATATTTTATTTGCTGTACATAGCAACTTTAATGAGCATGTGTGATTAATAGAATGAGTATGTGAAAGCTAATACATAGAATGGGTATATGTGTGGTATAATTTATGCTAATATTTATGTGTAAGAGGTGTTGAGCATGTGATGTTGTAAGTGTAATGAAGAGACTTGAAATTTAGTTAAAACAAGCTTAGAATGTCGCAAAAACATAGCAAATTTTTTAGCCATGAAACCAAACCCAAAAACACATGATTTTGGCCCAAAAATCCAACCTTTGCCCATGAAATTAAACCCCATGTGCAGCTGCCGCAAAAGTCTACGTTTGGATAAGATTGAGCCCCATTTTCTTGCTAAACACACTTGCAAAAATCAGACCAAAATTCCATACGAATTTTCCTAACTTTTCCCAAACTTTCTTCCTTTGTCTCTTTAAACAATATCACCTAAACTCTTAGCAAGATAAGCTCTTAGGTTCAAGTGTTTCTCATCAAGCCAAAGCTTCATAAGGTGAGTTTATACTTGTTTGAAAACTCGTTTGCTTGTTTAAGTTTCTTTGAACATGTGAGTTTTGTGCTACAATGAATATGCATGTTTAAATGAGTTCTTGAGGAGTTGCACATGCTATTTGTATATAAGGTAGGATTTTGGTGATATATGAGTTGTTGGTATGTGCTAAATAGGTAACAAGAGTGTTGAAGTGAATGAAGTTGGGAATGAATAGGGTTAAGATTGTTTAGAGTGGAAGGAATGAGCTAAATGAGGGTTGGATGATGATTTGTGTTTAAAATGGTAAATAAAGATGTTTCATGAGTTTGAAGTGAAGATTTTGTATGTTAAAAGAAGTTAAGATACATATAGGTTAAGGTTTAGTGTTGGAAATATGTTTGAAGGAAGTTTGGAAATGAAAACGTCGGTAAAAAGTTAGTGTTTTCGAAACAGGGAAGTCTGCATTTTTTTTCAAAAATCTGTACTGCATGTACGCTGCCTCAACACCGCTGGCGTAGGGGTCAGCACAGGCGATGTACACGACAACATTGCCGGTGTATGGAGTATTCACGGGCGTGGACCACCCCCATGAAACTCTTGGAAATTTTAATAAATTTGAGTTGCAGTCTACAGTCTACACTGGCTTAACGTCGTTGGCGTAGACCACAACACTGCTGGCATTTATGTTAACGCTGTCAAAGTTGGCAAGCGTAGAATTTCTGATGCAGACTATACCGCCTGAACGCCATCGATGTTGGAGGTCCGACGTATCCCCTGTAGTTTTCCATTTTCAAAACTTCATCAAACCATTCCTTTAGCTTGCTAATTTGTCTTGTAATGATTTTATGAGTTTGTATGAGATTGTTTGATATATATAAATGATATGTTATGACTTTGCTTTGGATTCATTAGAATTCCAATGAGACTTAGGCTTAGAATTAGTTATGTTCTAAGTATAATTTAAAGTGTTTATATTGATTTAAATTGAATTTTCTTGTAGCAGTGATAGATACTCCTTTGAGTTTCTCTACTAATCTTCAATTGAGTGCTTCTATTGGTTCCCTTCATAGCATAGGTACACAGTAACATGTTTGATTCTTTACTTAAGATAGGCATATTTTAAGTTACTTTAATTTAAGAAAACTTAAGAATTGTTGTATGATTGTCTATTATGTCATTGAATCCGATTCAGGGAGCGGTACCTTGCTCAGATTGGGAGCACGATAGTTTAGGCACTTAGACAACCCCTGTCATGATGCAACGACTTTTATAAGTGGTTCCACAGGTAGTCGATAGGGTATTTGGTATTTATAACATTTACTTATTCTTAAAAGGATGTAATATGATTTAATTCAATGTTTATAGGAACACTTGAATTAGGTGATATAATGGATTAAGTTAAGTAAAGTCGAGAAATGGCTAAGTGCCCTAAATGAGATTACTTATTCATTATTTGATAGATTTATCTAGGAGATATAAGTATTTGAACTACTTATATCAATCCCCTGAGCGTTGAGATCGTTACTTAGGTTCCCTCAGATACCCCTGTTATCCAGGGTTTGAACACTCCAGTGTTGTTTGATTAACTAAAGATTATCTAATAACTTAATGATTGAGACATTTACATATAGCCTAAGCTTGTATGCCATTAAGCTTGTGTTTTCGTTATTTGTGTACTGCGCCTTTGGCTCATATTTTATCAATTTCAGGTGGTAATGACAGTGATGAGTTTTATGCGAGTATGGGCTATGGTACAGACTTTGAGGACTTCTTAGATGATTTGGAGGATTAGATGTTAACCATGGACCTTGATGGATTTCCTTTTGCAATAGACTAGCTTAATGTAGCTTTGGATATATGTAATAGATGTTATAGTTTTGTCTATCTTTTATGTCTTTTATATAAGGCTTGTTATTACCTTTTGTTTGTAATATCTATACTTAACTATGTATGTTTTAAGTTTATATTTTTATGAAATGTCTATATGATGAAGATGTTATGTTTTTCTTAAAAGTCTTAAAAGTTAATAGTTTTCAAGTTTGTTCTTTCGAAAATTTAGACAAACAATTATTCAAATACTTCTTCGAGGACAACTTTACATATAATATTACAGGTTATATGCGGTTGGGGAGCCGTATTCACCTATTTTAAATATTGGGGTGAGTCCAGATCTTTACAGTCTTAAAGACATATATTTATATTTCTAATAATATCATTACACAAAAATTAATTTCATATCAACCACATTACCTTCTTTATAGTTTTCCAATATTTTCCTCTGAAAATATTCCCTAAACCCTCACCTTATGAGATTTTTCTTGATAAATCTCTCCAAAATTCGTTGTTTTCTTTATTGAGTGCCGCTATCCACATTGAAATGCCATGATTTTGTTACCCAAGTGTTAATCTCATTATAAATGATAAGAAAGTGGAGGAAAAAGAGGAATTTTAATTATCGTGGAATTATTTTAATGAAATCTCTATAGCAAAGGATGGCTGAGAGGAAAGGGATGGAACCTCTATAACATAAAGTAGAAAGATGAAGACAATTATTCCCTAAGGTTTAAATATGTTTTTCACGAAGGCATTTTTTTCAATATTTTATGTGGGGAGAAAATTGTCTTTATTTTAAACATAAATATTGCTAAGTAGAGGTGAGTGGGTATAGAGTAGATAGGGTATAAAGCATTATCCATACACTACCCTGTAAGGTACTGGGTATTAAATTTCATACCCGAAACCTACCATGTGGCTCTTTGTTGCCACCCTATACCCTATATCATGTAAAATCTACAGGGTACCTTATGGAACCTGTAATTTTTTTTTTTTTTTTAGAAAATCTAGATATATATTTTCTTTCATTTTAAAACATCAAGTTTATAATCTTTGATTTGTTTTTATGTAATATTTAATAATATCTTATTTTCATATATTCAATATAAGCAATATGCAGAAAAAAAATTAAAAAAATGATTTGTTAATATCACAAGTTCTATGATATATATAATTTATTTATGAGTGAAAGTTGAAACCTACAATAAATATTTGTGGAATCCATTTATGTAATATTAAACAAAATTATAAAACTTGCACAAACTTTCAAAATTGAAAACTTCAAAACTATGTCTATATATTAATTGGTGTATAATATAAACATCTCTATATAATTTGGGAGTTCAAGTATGTACATATAACTATAATTCTTTAAAATAAAAATAACAAGTTATTCTAAAATAAAATAGTGTAAATCTTATAATAAAACTTTCTGAAATGTAGTACATAAATAATAATATTGAATATAAATGGTTGTAAAATAAAATATGGAATATTGTTATTTATTATACATTAATAATATTATACAATATTTAATAGGGTGGATACACGATATCTTGTAACCTATACCTTATATAGTATAGTACAGGTTTTAGAATGGTTATAGAGTTTAAAGACCTCATACACATACCGTACTCTATGAGAACAAGTTCCGAAAAATTTATATATTTACCCCATCCTGTGGCCCTTAATACCTACCCGGACTCTACCCGGTCGAGCAAGATCTAGGTGGGTATCCTGTATGACAAGGTTAGCCGCTCATCCCTATTACTAACTCTACCCTTTTTTATGATTTATTTATTTATTTAAGTTATTTTAAAAAAAAAAAAATTAAAAGGAAAAAAAACTTAGATAGAAAAATAAAACTTTGACATGACCATTATTTATCGATGGAGAAAGAATGCAAATCCTCGTATTAAAATCAAGACATCTTATTATAATATTGCATTATGAGTAAAATGGTTGCATTAGATGACCAGGAAACAAACAACCAAAATATGATACTGTCCTAGATTTATGTTCAAATAAAAACTCTGGATGATGGGGAGACTCTTCATGTGACTGTTCTAAAGGTTTTGAAATACCTTAAATAATTAAATCATATGTAAGGGCAAGGAGGTAAATTAGTAAGATTAAAATGGAGCAAAATGGTCCATTGATATTAAATTTCAAAAGACACATCGATTTACCAACCATAAGAATATCAAAGAAAGTTAATAGCCCTCATAATGCTTTTCTTCCTCATCTAATTTTTACAAAAACCTTCTTCTCATCTCCTGATGGAATTTGTGGTAATTAAATTTTTCTAAAAGAAACACTACAATAAGTAAAATTTTTCTCTTTTCTCCACCGTCAACGACAAAGGTAACTTTTGGTTAAAGATTTCTTGGAGTTTTAATGTTAATACCAACAATTGTAGGAAAGCATTGAGTTTTTGGAGAAAGTATTTCTAGAAAACACTATCAAACGAGAATTAAAAGTTAGAAGAATGAAAGATTTATAAAAATTCAAAAGGCATTATGATTTGACACAAAGTCTTGATCTTTTAGATGTTAATTTCTTGTGAACAAAGGTAAACCTACACATAAAAAGGTGCGAAAGTGATAAAATAGGCATAGGAAAGGTTCACACATGTTGTGAATTGAAACAAGAGAAAATTTGGTGAAAACAAAGGATGTTTCCCAGAAGTACACGGCCTATACACGAGTCCACGCAATAAGTTATGTACCTCTCTAAGTTTAAATGTATAAAATCTGGAAGTACACGACTAATGCATGAGCCTATGCATTAAGTTGTGTAACTCTTTGTAGATAGATAATAATTTGTACTCTAGAAGTACACGACTTATACACGAGCTCGTGTATTAGTTCGTATACTTCACTATAGCTTAAATCGTTATGCCTAGAAAATACTTGACCAATACACCAACTAGTTCACAAGCCCTTTGTACTACCCATGTACTTTGTTACTTCATCGGATTCTTTGTTTTAAACCTAATTTAATTCTTATCCTAGGGTTAAAGTATATTCTAAGACCTTAAAGCATCAAAACTAGTGGAATCTAGTGTAAGACAAATCAAGTATCTTGGTATATGTATACTTTGCTTGTGTTTACACCCGTTAGGTTAGAAATTGAAATAGACGAATACTTATCCAACCATAATCATGTGTTTGAACTTTTGTGTGGTTGTTAGGAGTATGTGATAAGTACTAATATATATGTACGTAAATATCTATGTGTACTTTAGGATATTAAGTTATCTCTTTGTTAATTGATGGACTAAAGTATACAGATAATCAAAATGTTGATTCTTGCATTTACAGTATGGAGATGCATGTGTGTATGTTATTGTTTGTACATATGCATGTGATTATTAATATACCTACTGGGATCTAACTTACTTTTTTCTTTTTTAGGCATAGTTAAGACTCATGTAGCATTGGATTTGTCTAAATATAATATTGTAGTGGACAATGAGGAAGATGCTAGTAGAGAATACTTTCCGGCAGATTATTAAAATCTGACTTATTAGAATTAAGGAGATATAGACTTTCATGGTTGTATGTTGTTAAGTATGATATGTTTAGGCATTGACACTATATTGGTTTAGTGATACGTAGTATTAGTTTGCCTTGATGGACTCCTTAAGCCATCTAAGTTGTTGCTATGTAAGTTGTGAATTGGCATTTGCCATATGAGTGAAACATTATGATTGATTGAAGTTAATGTGATGACTTATAGGTGTTTTGGAGGCTAATAAATGTTATTTATTGAAGTTTATGATAGATTAGCCTTAGCACACACTTATAAGGATATGTTATGGGTTTTAAATGACCCTAAACTAGTTAAATCTTGTATAGCTTGATATTTATTGCCTTCATTCCTTCTTTCCTTCTTGCTACAACTGCTCAAAAATTCCTGCATTGCTTTTAATTTTTACGTTACAGAGCACTCCTCTCCACTTATCACATGAAGAGAAGATAAACCACTAAAAACACACCAGATTTAATAAATTTGAGCTTTAACACCATATGATTATGGATTTAAGTTTATCCCCAGTATCACTTGCTACCAAAAAGGAAAAAAAAAGATAAAATATAAAAACACCTCCTCAACTTTAGGGGTGATACAAATTGATCTCTTGAACTTTAAAAGCATGACTTTTGACCTCATAACTATAAACAATTAGTAAATAAATCCATTTTGTACGTTTCTGTTAAAATGTATAAAAAGTTTACTGTTCCAATGTACTTTTTTGTATAGATTTTGTATGAATTTGTACAAATAAAAAGAACGTGATTGACTTATTTACTAATTATTTATAGTTTCGAGGAACAAATGTCGGACTTTTAAGGTTTATGAGGTGTTTTTGCATTTTTCCCTGCATCGAGTGCATATCACTTCCTCTCATATATGAATTACACTGATGATATAAATGTCTAGCTGATAATATACTTTTCCATAGATTTGAAAAACAATCACAACACTTCATTTATATATACCCAGATTTGAGACCCTGGTGCAGTGAAACTAAGTAACTTGCATGCCCCGAGAAACCTTATTTTGCTTCTAGTATTTCTGTTGTCTTTGGTAAATTTCATGATATTGTCATCGTAGACAGCACTAAGCTTTGCCATATATTGTCTTAAATACGGTGGTTCCTTCTTTTTAGTCTTACTATATCTGATGTTACAATCATCTGTGGTCTTTCAATTCACCAATTCTTCAGCATCCAAAATCATACGGCACGAGCCCTTGCAGCTCTGGTCCACTGAGTCTGTTGTTCTCAAAACTGAAACAAAAGAGATGCCAATGAGCTAATTATGCCATTATACAATCATCAATTCATCATCATGCAAATGTTCAATCGATACTTGACACAAATTTCGCTCAAGAAAAATAAGCCACTCGGTTACCGGTTTTGGTGGGGTTTTGATTAACACACTGATGATATAATTGACAAGAAACAGCAGTGCATTGAAATGCTTAAAGTGTCCTTTTTTGTCTCCGACCAAATGACTTAACAGACCCAGTAACAGACTAGGTTTTGATTATACCAAGTATTGATTATCCTAGCATCAATAAGCAGCTCCTCTTGTTACTTTTGTATGGGTGGTTTTGTTGGGTTTTTTTGCGGGGGTGGTGGGGGGTCGGGTTTTGTGGGAGTTTTCCTATCAAGAGATCAAGCTTGTGCTGTTCAATCTATGCTAATTTGGTAATAACACCTCAAGACTCTCGTGTTAGATGATAAATATAATAGCCTATACTATATCTATGAGCTTTGATACCAAAAGTATGTCGTGTCTAAGCCTGCAATGTGCCCATCGGAAGCTTTGCCTCAAAGTGTCATGCTTAACCGTAATGAGATGCTGTAAAGTTGATCAAACCGATTATCACTATGGAAACACATCTTTTAGACCACCTAGCTCTGTTGTTATCCTTTTCCTAATCGCGTCGTGCTCGATATTACCATACTGAACATTCATTACTATCAACTCTATATCAGCGGCAGTGCAGCACGGATATAGACATAAATAAAAATTTTGTGGTGCTTTTAGTGTGACAAGCAAGCCAATTAGCCAGTTAGGCACTAAACATTACAGAAGAAACTGATTTTCAGCTGCCAAATGGTCAAAAAAGTTTCACAACTATAAAGACCTTAAAATGTTCTAAATTGATGCCATTAATGAATAGTAAAGTAGCCAATAGTATAACCTGGTGGCAATGAGAGTTATCAAGTTCAAATCTCCATCCCATTATAATAACCAAAGAGGGGGAATTTATGAAGATTGTATTTCTCTAGAGTAGAGAAAATCTCGTGCATAACAACACTTGATAGAAATTACCTATAAAAAAAAAGAACAATGGAGAACCAATGATGAATGATGTTATTAATACCTTTCCATTGGGAAATTTGCGAAAGGACCGGAGACAGGAATTGTTCCACAAAGATCATTGTTAGAAACATCACTGCAAACGAAAGAAAACCGAGAAGTAAGAAACCTGCAAAGATTTAACCAAAATGAGCGAGTTTAACTTCAATTAACACTTCCTATGACTTACAGGAACTGAAGGTTAGAGAGGGATGTCAGTTCCCTTGGTATTGTTCCACTTAGATTGTTGTTGTTGAGACGGCTGAATCATGAAACAACAACAAATTAAATGTCATACGTTTGTTAGTTCTGGGATCATCAAAATCACGGGACATGAAATTAAGATAAAAGAAGGAACTTACAGGAATCTGAGTGACTTCAACTTCTTAAAAGATTTTGGTATTTGGCCCTCTAATTTGTTCTCATACAAATCCATGCTAATAATTTTTTGCAATTTGCCAAGTTCTTTAGGAATCTTTCCTGATAAATCATTTCTGTATAGCTCCCTGCAATAATTCCAGAACACAAGCAGAAACTAAAAATCAGACATGAAGAATTAAATAATATAAGGAGAAAATTCGATAAGTGAAATCATGAGATATATTAAAAAGGACAATTGCATATTCCATGAATTTTAGAAGTAAATGAAAAATTGGCGACAAATTTTAATTCATCATCCACACTTAATAACCTAGTGTACTCGTTGCTAAACTCAAAAAACAAAACTTTACGTCTTTTTATGCACTTGCTTTTTTCTTGTAATATATGAAATTCATCTTGAAAATTATGATAAATTTTCCTTTAAGCCTCTAACACATGTTGGTCCACCATCAAGTACTGCAAACAAGTCAAATCGTAATGATAAATACAAAGCTCTAGTTAAGAGCTTGAGTTGAACTAATATTACATAAATTTGAGAGCATATTTAAATTTATTTAAATTTAATTTATTAAAATCTAATTTTAATTAAAATAATATAAATATTCAAACTCGACTCAAATTCCATTAATACTTATACTGAACTTTGAGCTTGATTGATTATGCGAGCTAATCGAGCTAAAAATGTATAAAGCTCGAACTCAACTCTATGAACTACGCGAGTAGCTTAAGCTCTAATTCACTATTCTCAAATCAATATCGGACAGTGCTCAAACTCGAATAATTTGTGACCGAACTTGATTCACTTAAACCCTACACGGGTCAACGGATCCGCAGCTAAAACCTGTTAAAATGATGAAACAAAAAGAAAGAGGCTATACAAGTACTGAAGATGCTCGAGTTCTCCAAGTTCAGGAACCAGTGGTCCAGAGATATTAGCATTACCCAAATCCCTGAAATCAAACAATTAAAAACAACAAATTGAAGAAGACGGTCAAACTCACATGTCTTTTGATGAAATTAACATTCATTTTGAATTTTTAAGGAAAGAAAAAGATTAGGATCTTACAATCTCGTAACATGATTGTCAGAGTCACAAGTAACGTGAAACCAGGTGCATGGATTGACTAGAGTCGGATCCCAGCTTTGCATCACGTTATTAGGATCAGAGACTTTGGTTCTAAATACATGCAATGCATTTCCTGCCAAATAATTAATAAGTATATAAAATCAGCCCCATCTTTATAAATTAAAAAGAAAAAAAAGGAAAAAGTCTTTCATGCAATTTACAACATATATTCACATGCAACCAAAAAGTTATTAAATATATATTAATTATAATAAACATAAAATACATACATATATAAGAAAACGTTTTCCATAAAACAAACAAGAGCTAAGATGTCATAATGAAAAATAAGTAAACAAAAAAAAAAAAAAACATCCTGGTACCTTCAGAATTTGAGGAAACAGCAGGGCAAGAGAAGAGACAGACTGAAAAAAGAAGGAAAAGCAAAGACAGAAGATGCAAAACAGAGGAACCCATTTCTGTTGTTTTCTTTCTTTCTTTCCTTTCTTTTTTTTTTTTTTCCTTTTTTTATGGAGAGAGATTGATTTGAAGAAAAGTGTTTAATGGTTTGCAGAATTCAGATGTTTCAAACTAAGAAAACCATGAAACTTGCTTGTGGAAAGAGAGGCAGTCAGTAAAGCGGAATTGGTCAAAGAAGGTGTCTGGCTCTGGCTGGGTACTGAATAAAACTAAAAAGAGTCAAACATATGAAAAGCACGCAGTTGTTGTGAGTACTCAAAAGTCTGAACGCGTTTAAGTTGTGCCATGGGGCCCATACGAAATTATGATCCGACTCGCACGGCATTTATTGAAATAATTTTTCCAATGTAAGGACTTTATCAATTTTATAGCTGGAAAAATTACACAGGAGAAATTTACGCTTGGGATTAATTTGGACAAGTCACCAATGTTTGCAAAAGTTAAAAAGATGAAATAACTTGTGCTAATGATTCAAATACTATCTTAATTTCGCCTAAAAGATTAATCAATAACCTAAACCTTAAAAAAGAATAATTTATTATCTAATATAATCTTTCAAGGATACTATAGCTACAATAATACCATTTGTCCTATCAGACCACATACGAAATCATCCAATCATAGACTTCACAGTTTGACACTTATCCATTTCAAATAAAAATAATATGCACACTTTTTTTTAATCTCATGTGGTATAAACATTTGAAGATCCATCTTTATCATCAGCAACGTCTAAAGATATGTCCATTATCATCATTGTCACGGATCCAATTAAAAAAATTGCACCCAACACCCTATCAGTCCTCAATCAATTTGAGATTGAATGAAAGCGCTCAATTTTATCATTTGGGGATTCTTAAACATGCAACAACAAGCCCTAAATACATCTTACAAGTAAGGTTCCTAACCAGAAAGAGAGAAAGAATAAAAGCTAATGATGAAGCATCATGAGTTTTGAAAGCTCCACAACATAAAAAAAAAAAAGGAAAAAGAAAAGAAATAGGCATGAGCCCATATTTAAGGTTTCAAATTTTCATGCCTTTTCGTGATTTTCCTTTTTGGTCTTCCAAATGCTACAAATTCATACTAGATTCTGCTTCACTAGATTTGAGTTTATTGAGGGTTTCAAATGGTGGGGTTTCTACTAAAGATTCATACCTTTTCATGATTATTCCTTTTGATATTTCAAATGCTACAAACTCATGTTTCGATTCTGCTTCACTAGGTTTGATTTTTATTAGGGTTTCAAATAATGGGGTTTCTGGTCCTCATATAAATATTATGTTGAGTTAACTGGGGTTAGATCTGCCTTTTTTTTTAATTTTATATTTTCTATACCACAATAAACTTAAAAAAGTAAATAATAAGGGGTGTGCATATTATTTTCATTTGGAATGACACGTCAAACTGTAATTGGATGATTTTGCCATGTAGGATGATGAAATAAGTCAAATAAGGCATAATTAATGTCACAAATGTATTTAAATTTTGACAAAATATGTAATTAGATATCCTAAATTTGAAATTGATTAATTTAGTAATGAACTTTTATATTAATTAATTTAGTATCTGAAAAAAATTCGTGCATACTAACACTACCTCTATCGAGTTCTTTTAGATATATAAATTGATCAATTTCAAGTTTTTCATGTACTTAATTAATTAATTTCAATATTCAGGTATTATATTGATTAATTTTAAATTTTCGGTATCTAATTGTACATTTTATCAAGTTAAATACCATTTATGATACCATCCCTTTATTTTCTTTCTTTATCAACTAACATAACCTATTTTCAAATTTAAAAAAAAAAAAGAAGTAAAAGTAAAAGTAAAGTGATGGATGAGAGGTGAAAACGATTCAACTTCCAACCTTAATCTTAAAACTAAAATTAGAAATCCTAAATTGACAAACCATGATGTGGAAACCTAAATCCACCTCTTATTTGCAAAATCTCCAAATCCTATTGTGAAAAATCCTAAACAACATAGCACAGACAACTCTTAACCTTAAATCTTAAGTGAAAAAACCCCAACCTCCAATTTGTTGTTTATGTGGCTAGTTAATTTTCATTTTGTTTAAACTTATCAACCTAAGAAAAATTTCTAAAACTAGTAATAATGCTCATTAAAATTGAGAAGTGTTTGTTTAGCTTCCACATTCACGCATAAGCTCCATTTTTTTTCCTCATCATCGAAGGAGTGCAAACGAACCTAGGCTAAGCTGAGCTTTAAAAAACTTGGGTTCGACTCGTTTACTAAATTAACAAGCTCAAGCCGAGCTAGGTTTTAATAAACCTAAAATATACAAGCTTGATCCCGATCCATTTAAGGATTTGGAACCCAAGCTTGGCTCATTAGGCTCGTTTACATAAATATATTATAATTATATTTATAATCTTATATTAATATATTGAATGAACCCTTAACGAGCTTGTTTGCAAGCCTTAAAAAAAGCTCAAGTTTGGCTTGTTTAACCAAAGAAACCTAAGTTGAGCTTGTACTATACTTGTTTGCAGCCCCAACCCTAGATGGATACGAACACCACACAAAACCTTCTTCCTATTTCTTACCTAAATATCTTATACCCACTTTTAGTATTTTTTGTGTTATCCAAATTTCGAAGTTTCAACAATATATAAAAGCTACAAACACATGCCATGTTAAGCTTTAACGTCACATATTTTTTCATTCTCTATGAAGTGGGGAAAAAAAAAGTCTCCAATAGAACCCTTTTTCACTTTCAATCTGTCGTTTTTACTTTTATTTTTTATCTAAAAATGGGTCGGGGTGGTTAATATGGAAAAACAATAAAATTTATAATATATTATGACTTCTAGCATTTGAAACAGACATCTAATGATCTATTAATTATGCCTATTTAACTCACTACTAGTCCCATTAAAAAAATAACAGGATGATAGAAATTTTCTAAAAGTTAATGTCTTGGATGTGATTTTTCCGTTTATAATTGAATCACCTTAAATTTAAAAATATCAATTTATTTATTGAGGATGAGAAGAAAATATTTTTTTTAACACAAAATTTGAACTTTTCAAAAATAATGTGAAAAATATGGCACTTAAAGTCTTGTTTTAGAAATACATTTTCAGTGACTACGAAGTTAGTAAATTAAAACTATGTGTTTAGGATAAGTGTCGTATTTATGACATTATTTTTGAAAAGTTCTGGTTTTGGGAATTTGTTTTTAAATTACAATTTCCCCCTTATCCTTTTATTTATGTCTATCATAATCATTAGAAGTATATGAATACTAGATAATTAAGTTTACATATAGATAAAATTTAGTCATTAAATTAATACTTTAAACTTAAAATAATCAATTATAAAACAGACATATTTACATAATATATATGATATTTACCTATTTCATTTCTCAATTCCATGTCGGAAAAGTCGAATATACATCACTAAAATAGTTTAAGGAAATGCCTAAGCTAAGTTGACTCAAGTTCTAATAAGTAATAACCAATAGAGTGATATAAATTTAAATTACCTTCTCGTTATAGATTAAAAAATCCACAAAATTCAAACTAGATTTCAATAATCACCAATATTTATTAACCCTACTTAAATAAATATTAATAAGATTAGTTTGGTCTCATTTAGGCTTTTAATAAAAAAATAAATACAAAAAAATGTTAAAAAATTATTTTATCACGTAATAAATTTCAATCCTTTTCACTTATGAACAACTGAGAAAATATGGTATTATCGTGTTCATTTTATATAATTTAATTAGATATTTAATAATAATATTTGTAAGTTAATTAAGAAACTTCGCACTACTTTTGACAATCAAAGAATGGAAATGTATTTTGATAACTCATAATTAATTCTAATTTAAAAATAGCCAAGGGAAGGGACCGATATTTGAAAAAAAAAAAGAGAGAGAGAGAGAGAGAGAGAGAGAGAAAGATGAACATTGATTAAAAAATATACTAGAATTTCATTTCCCTCCTAAATTAGAAATATTTAATGGACCAAGACAATTTTAGCAAAACACTTTTACAGTTCTCCTAGCAGAATTAGTTACTTTATCATGTCACCACAATATGCCGGGCGGGTAACTAACACGCGAGAAATAACTATGCTGGTTTCTGCTTTTAATTGCAGATCTGGATGTGTTTTTGGATGATCTGTTTTTTATCTGTATTTATATCTTTTTTAAAATAATATATATAAATATATTCGATTTGTATCTATATTTTACCTATATTTGACCTTTTGATGAAAACTGTTAACTTTTTTTTTATTTTATCTATTTTTTGATAAATAATTTGTTAGAAAATGTTTGAAAAAAATGTCTGTATCTGCCCGAAAAAGCCAAACAAACAAATCTACATAAGATGTCTAATTGGTACTTTAAAAATTTACACTTTAACTTCAGAAAAATATAAAAAGATCGGCTACAATTAATTGCAATATTGGAAATAAACTCAATGGATAAATATCCATGTGGAGCCAAAGACTAACTACTAGTTAAAATAAATATAGTAAATAGATTATTAACTATTTAAGAATTCGATCACAGTTTGGTATGATGTGAGCCATTGGATGATAACGAAACCGGTCCTGTCAAAATTAACGATGGACCATAGAATTTTTTTGAATTCAAATGTTGAAGGAATAAAATAACCATGTAATATGACTTTTTTATTTGTTAGATTTTCATATTTAAAAAAAAATCCATTTTAACATTGAGTTATCATTATAATAATAAATAACTACTAATATTTGTCTGTTTGGATTGTGGATTTTTATTTGTATTATATTTGCAACTGGTCTGTATTTGTAACTTATTTGTATCGTATTTGTTTTGTTTATTTATGAGTAAAACTGCTAAATTTATATCGGTATTTCTTTTGACAAACTACTTTAAAACGATAAAAATATAGTATAAAAATGATCAAAATATGATGAAACAAATAGACTCACATTAGAAGTCGTAGCACCTATTTATAACGAAGAAGATTGTGATGAAATTATTTATTATGGACAAGTGGATGAACAGTTTATATGTATAAATTTAAGCTCTTTCTTGCAATAAACTTTTAGTTTGCAACTCACTCCATCCTTCATGGGCAAATTCGAGAGAGCGTTCAATAAAATTCACATTTGTAATTTTAAAAAACCCATCATCAAGAAATGTTAACAAAAACACAATTTCTAAAATATGCGTTCCTGGAATTAAATAGAAGAATGTGTATCTATCATTATAATATATATATATATATATATATACGTGTGTGTGTGTATTTCTGTGTTATCTATTTGTCTTGCAATTGCCAGTTGCCATTGACCTGGAAATTTTGACACCGGACTGAGCACGGAAGATAGCATTGATTGCACCCGATTTTACGCAAGAGTAGGACGTTTCTTTCTTGCGGTCCACAAGCTCATCCTTCCTCCATCCTCAAAATTGAAAAGAATTCATAATTGGGAGAAGTTGATATATTGTTTAGCAGAAGATAAGGGTCAATAAAAGTTTTGACAGTTTATCTATCATATTAGATAATTCTTGTCCTTAATTACCAATATCTGTCTATAATAAAAAAGGAAAAATATCAAATTCAAAGGCTAAATTAAAAAAAAAAATCAATTTAATACATGAATTACCTTATTAATTTTTTTGTGTTATTTTCAAAACCTTCCCTAACACCAATTGCTAACATAGAATATAAAGTCAATCAACTATTACGGGATATAGGAAAATTCTATGATCTCATCATTAATTTTAACGGGACCAATTCCATCAACATCTAACAACTCATACCGTACTCAACCGCGCTTGAATTACTAAAATAGTTAATATTTTAATTACTCCATTTATTTTAATAGTTAAATAATTTTCATTGTCTAGACATGTGTTTTTATCATCTTATCAATACTTACAATTTGAAAAGAAAAAAAAAAAAAACCTGGTTAACGAACACAATGCACCAAAGTTAAATTGCCCAGTAACATCTTTTCAAAACAACAGAAAGTAAAAAGCCCTAATTCAACCGTAAGTAAATTTATTCATCCTAAATTCCAACTCAAAATATAGTTGAATAAAATTATTAATTCTCTTGGATTGCGGAATGTCTACCATAAATCAATAACTTTCTCTTGAATATTAATTTCTAATGCTAAATTAATAAACTAAATCTCTTCCTAATCAAAATCTTTAAGATCACAATAAATTTTGTGAATTCTCTATTAAGTTTGACCTATATCTATATAGATTACCAATTTTTCAATTAACAACCATGAAATCTATTCAAAATTAATACTCCAAGAATACTAATATAGGAAAATAATTAAAATTTATAATTAATTTTGTTGACAGCGGAATGTAGCCATCGATCCACTCAATCTAATTAGCCTTCGAGGTCCAAGGATGCTAACGAGCCCAAAGAGAGCCTGTTGCGACGATGCCCCAACCTCCTTAAATAGCAAGAAGACTCAAGGTCCCATCGGAAGAGATGGCATAAGGTCTCGCTAGTAATCTTCTCATCGAACGGCTAGTCGAGCTTGACCTTATGACCTCATAATCTTCAATCGAAGCAAGTGCTCTAGTCACACCCCGTGACTGGAGGGGACACAATATGCTTAGCCACACTTCGAGAACACAACCCCTTAGTTTGGGTATCCTCACCACCTCGAGTACTAGCTAAGTTGCTGAGAAGAATTCTATCTTAGTATGATCTTAAATTCTATAAATACCCCTTTTACCTTGGAGAAAAGAGAGGGACATTTTTTCTTTCCTTATCACAAACATATCACTCTTACCCACGGACTATCTTAAGTATCAGAGTGACCGCAATGGGCAACCTCCCGATGCCCCTCTAATAGTTTTTTCTGTGTTTATAGAAGCCATCTCTACTAGTGAAAATTAGATCATGCAAAACGTAGCACCATCTGTGGGAAACACTGTCTAAAAACCTTTTCAAAACTCCCTTCCTTTTTCATCGCTTTCTCTGCTAAAGCCTTCCAAAAACCTATAGACCACCGCTACAAGAACACATTCCTCATATAATGTTAAGGCTACAGTGGAGCAAGAATCAAATTGATCCTACCCTTATGTAGCTTGGAACTATTCTAATAGGTGATGAAGCAACTCCAGGACCACCGTATACTGACCACATGGTGGTCACAAGTGGCAACCCCTTGGACTCAGGACACACCCTATAATTAAAAAACTTATGCACAAGAATACGGGAAATGAGTATTCTAATGCTCTCTTCCAAGCTAGGATCACAGAGTCAGAGGGCTTGAAAGACCTACATTTAGAAGAATGCGCCTTCAGCGCGTGGCAAAGCGCTTCTCCAACCTAAACCATCCAGGCCTGAAGAGGAACCAATTGAAAGGAACCACGGGCGTGCCATGACATCATCACGGACTAGCCTCCACTAGGGAACGGTCTTACAGTTCGATACTGCACTTGAATCAAATACTGAAGACGTAATGCATCCAAAAGCCCAACAAGAGCCGCTTAAAACATCTTACGAGGGCACACAACATACCAACACACAACACGAGTAACCTCATGGTATCAAGTTGATGATGAGCAACATAAGAAGGTTGAGCCTGCAGGTTTTGGCTCAACTTGAGTTCACCGGGACAACATGCCGGCTCTCATTGCTAAGGACACCCAGCTTGGTTCCAACGAGAAACGCATGCTTAAAGAAACCAAAGACATGATGGGAAGACTATCGACCATCATAGAAGGTTTTAGGGACAAACCCACTGCTAAAAGGCTCCCAAGAAAGATGCCTTTTGTGGCCGAGATTCAATTCGAAGTATTCCCTATTTGATTTCGACTACCTACCCTATAATCCTATGATGCGTCAACTGATCCAAAGGACCATATCACCCATTTCATCAACCGTAGCGATATACAATTTCTTAGATGCGATATAGTGTAAGACTTTTCCCACCACCTTCCGATGTGTAAAGGGTATGGTTCAACAAGCTTAAGCCTAACACGATAGGATCATCTGACGAACTTAGCGACCTTTTATAGCACACTTCATGGCAAGGAAACCATGGAGAAAAATCCCCTAAACCTTTACACAGTACGACAAAGGTCAGATGAACCTCTAAGGGATTACCGTGCAAGATTTAACAAAGTGTGCTGAGAAGCCCTAAACCTCAACTAAGGAGTAACCTTAGAGACTATCAAACAGGGAGTCCTTACAGATAGCCCATTATTTGATTCCATTTCGAAATGCCAGTTCACTGAGATTAAGCAAGTAAGAGAAAAGACACGTAAATATATTTGCCAGGAGGACACTAGAAACGCTAAGTGGGAGGCTAAACTTAGACTAAGCCCCCTCGAATTGAAGCAATCCACCTCAAGAAAAATGATGATAAAAAGATTACCACGGCTTCAACCGAGCTTATGTACATCAGGGTTGCATAGATGATGACAAGCAGAAACTCTTCCTAATGTATGATGAGTTCACACCTTTAAAGTTATCAATTCACGATGTACTCCTCGAGATAAGGAACCAGGGCCTCCTGCAGTCACCACCTCCAATGAGGCCTAGCTTGAGAAGAAAAGATTCAAAGGAATACTGCAAGTATCACCGTGACTATAGACATGATATAAAAACTGTTAGCAACTTAAATGCGCAATAGAGGAAACCATACGACATAGTTGGCTCAAGTGGTACATCAATCATGACCTCAAACCTAAGCCACCCTCACAGAAACATAGGACTGATGAGAACAAGAAAGCCGTTAACACCCGAGATTGCTCCAATTGGCCCCAACTCTACCAAAAATGCCACGGCGAAATCAATACTATCATAGGCGAATCCCTGACCTCATCGAGAGTAGGACTACCACCCAAACCCGAGCTCATCCCAATAGGTAATGAGCTCGAAACCTAACAAGACTAAGGTCGACACCACTATCTCCTTTTCAGATGAAGATTATGAAGGTGTTCAAATCCCTCGCCAAGATGCCCTGGTGATCTCTGTCTGCATTTTAGGCTGGAAAGTCAAAAGAATGTTGATCGATACAGGAAGCAGTGCTACATTCTCTTCAATCAAGCATACAAGCAAATGAAACATGAGTTGAGACCAAAGTTGAGGCCTTTATGATCACGAGCTATATGGTTTTGACAATCGGCCTATCCAACCTAGCGGGATCATCACTCTACCCCTCAAGCTTCGTGAAGAGTAATGTAACATCATGCACCAGATAGATTTCCTTGTGGTGGACTGTTGGTCCCCTATAATGCTATATTAGGTAGGGTTACTATCACGCCTCAAATGGTATTTTAAATGTGACAGTCTACCACACGTAGTATTAAAGTTTAGGAATGACTATCTTAGTCAAGCAAAAGCTTTGATACCGAGTGTAAGACGTACTTTCACTATTATAGAGGACCGTTCTTTGAAATAAATAGTTTAAGAAGCTATAGAAATGGTAGTAAAGAATGGAAAATCATAACATCATAACTTAATTCAAAATATTAGGAGTCTTAAATAACCAAAGGGGACATACCCCCACCAAAACACACACTTAAGCTCCATGGTCTAATTCCAAAATAAAATACAAAAGAGTTTTCCTTATAAGTTTAAGTCTACTTCGAGGCCATAACTTCTTCCAAAAGCTCCTTGATCAAAAGTTTGTACCTGTGAAAAGTATCCCTGGGGCTTCAACCACAAAAAAGGAAATTGCAAAAAAATATCAAAGGGGGTGTAAGCTTACTTGTTTAGTGAGAAATATTCCCATAACAATGTACTCATACAACAAAGTTTAAACAAGTTAATTATATAAGCAAATGGAATGCAACAAACACGTGGACAAACAATATACATGATTAACCGTAAATCATATGTTGAATGGATTTATAAACTCCATTCGGAGTTAGGAGTTCCGAGACCATAAAACCAAAGTTCGCTAAAATGAATTTTTGTAGTTCTTTTGGGCTACTACTCGCCTTTAAAATGTAGTTCACACAAGCTTCTACATGCCAAAGAATATTAGTACGGATTTTCGGGCCATTGCATACCTCACCATTATATTCTTATCCTACAAAGGGTATAGTAATGAATGTAATACGACGCACTTCGTGATATGCATGAATCCGTTTAATTAGATTCTTTTAGCATGGCATTAAATATCTTAGAGGCGATCATAGAATTTGTAGATACTTCAATATTATACTAAAACAAGAATTTGATTATAAAAAACTGAGGCCTCGATATACTTAGAATAACTTTAACCAACTGTATCAAGCACATGCATTTTTCATGTTTTTATCTTTCCTTATTTTAGTGCCACTATATTACAAGCAAAAACATAAGTACAAAAATTAAGGAAATAAACTTACTTAACCATAGTGCGGGTAGTTCACTTATCGTAATAGTCTTCGAGGTAGAAAACGTCACATTCCTCATCACTTAAACAAAAGAAATACCCAAATGAGTATTTCATGGTAGTTCTACTTAAACTTTCTAATTTTATCTTAGAATTTTCATCACAATTCGGATTATGTAAAATTTCAATTTAAAACGGCCATAATAACTTGCTCATTTTAACTCAGAATTTCGCATATTATGTATCGTTTTCTACCTACTCGAAAAAATCTATATATTTCTAAGGTTTTTTTAGTATTTAAAGCCATTTGGGTTCCAAAACAGATCGGTACATATTCAACATGAAAATTACAGCCCTTAAATTGTAGTTTTCCCCAGTTCTATACTATCCAAAAATCTATAGCAAGCACATGTATATATATATATATATATTTGAAAAATCCTTTAATATAAATATATACTCATATTATATGCATGATTTTATTAGTGTTGTCTCAACAATAATTTTTCGTAAAACAATTTATTCTAAGAGATTGAAAAATGAAGTTTACAAAATCTCCTTTTAAGTTGTTAAAAAGAAAGTTAAAAATCTTGAGTTTGTTACAAAGAAGTGCCTGTTCATTATATCTATTATTTTTATATCTTCTTAACTAAAAAAATTTGCTTCTTAAAATTTTGTTCTTTAAGTTGGCTATCAATTTTATTTCTTAAGTAGATCCTTAACTAGTGAGTGCTCTTAAACTCGATTAGAAAAATTGTTTGGTTTTTAATGTTTTTCAAAGTGTTGGTATGACTCCTATAAATAAGTTCTTAAGAAAATTTTTCTTAATAGATAATTATTAATATTTAAAAATGTATAAAAATTTACTTTAGCAATTTGAAACTAATATAGTTGAATCGTTATCTTAAGTTTTAGTGAAAATTTTTCTTAAGTGTTAACAATTATGTTTCTTGAGAGCTTAGTCCTATTTAAGTGAAAGAAAGAACTTCTTTTATTTCTTTGAAAACTTCATCATGACAACAACATTATGACCATGCATGAATATAAATTTGTAGTTATGTAGGGAAAATAACTCATATAGAAAATAAAAGACAGAGAATTAAATCAACATATCTATATATATATAATAACAAAAATTTAGAAGTCTTAGCTTGCATCAAGACGTCTTGAAACTTAGATATGGACAAGTTCTATAAAAAGAAAAGGAAAACATAAGAAAACTTAAATGAAAGGAAAAAAGAAGAGAATTACGGAAGTCTTAGATCTTTATTCAAGTCTTCTCAAGACTTAGAAATAGACAAGTCCCATAAAGAAAAGCAAGAAAATAATAAGAAAATCATGGGAGTCTTAGATTCTTGTCAAGGCCCCTGTACTTAGATTATGGACAAGTCGTAAAAATGTTTTGACTTGATGAGATCAAATATAATATTAGAATGACTAATCTTGATTATTTCATGATGTGAATAAATGTGTAAGTAAATAAAAGTTAGATTAGTGAGCTTTAGGCTCTCTCTCTCTCTCTATACATATATATATATATACTTATACTTAATAATATATAGAACTTAGGTGAGGAAACATGGTATTGAACAAGATATGAACAAGTTGTTATTTTTATTATTTCTTCCCTAGCACAAAACTCATGGGGTTTTAGATATCAAAACGACAAGGTGTTCATGTTATGTTTCATGAAGAAAAGAGGGCCTTTAGACATTTACTTAAGATAGATGATGGTGTGTGGAAGATGAATGGAAGAAGAAAAATTTGTGAAAATTATTAGGAATGGGAAAGGGAGGCTCACGGCATTAGGGAGAAGAGAGAGAATTTGTAGAGTAAATTTGGTAGAGTTTTGTTATCTTTTGATAGTGTGTGTAAAGAATAAAGGACGGAGAAGATATTTATAGAGTTTTGGAATAAAAATTTATGTGATTAAAATTAATTGAAAAAGAAAATAAATAGATAGAGAGAGAAAGATAGCGCCGGTCATGTGAGAAAAAGAGAGAGAAAATCGATTAAATTTGTATTTTTGTAGTAGCAATTAAGTAAGATGTAAGATATGATAAGTATAAAGTAGTATTGGAAATAAAAATTATAAGAAAGAGGTATGTAAGGTTGTAAGAGTAAGTAGTAAGAAAAAAGAGAGATAATGAAATAGTAATAAATAGTTAACAAGACAAATTAATATTAGTAGTAAAGAAATACGCGTAAAGAGGCTATATCTGATAATTTTAGATGGCAAAAAATTTTGAAATTGATATTTTATGAATCCTCATCTTGAGTCTAAATATGTTATTAGGTTATTTTTATCATTCTGCATGTTGGAACCCTGTTTTAGAAATATGATCTTGTTAGGATCCGAGACGAACAAATTTTTGAAGAATATTATCCTTTTAGGTTATAACATATTATTTCATACTATAATCTATGATTATCTCATTTTTATTGTCTTAGGGTTTCTAGCGTGGGATTATCGGATCGAAACTCACTAGGGTTTGTTATAGACCTAGTTAACTTTAAGGTTTTCGGTTGATGTCCGGTTCTAGGATTTAAGCATAAAACTTGGCATAAAATCTAGGGGTTTACAACTACGTAGTCAATTTTCAGCATGACGGTTTCCCAACCCTCACTCAAAACAAAATTCCCAACTCCAACTAGGACGGTGATATCTCGAGGAGATCAACCGATAGCAACTGGAAGTTCGAAAAAAAAAAAAAGGAAGAAACATAGCACCACTTCACAATTCCTCCTCAACATTCTAAAAGTTTCAGCAGTTGTCACCAAAGCCTAAAACAAATAACAAGAGAGTTCAAATAACCGATAAAAGACTAGCAACGCAAAAAAAAATTGTGAGGACAGTAACAGCATCACCTCATACATCTTTCGTGTTAAAAAGTCCACAACCAAATCCACTGATGACAGCCTACCATAAAAAGCCCTTAACCTCTTCCTGTCCTCCAATGAGCTATCTCTTCGAAGGAAGGCCATTCTACATATACATTACTCTACTTTAGAGCTCTCCCTTCAATCTTGTCAATAGGCCTACCAAGAACTCCTCTCTTGGGCTAACTCCAATGACCCTTAACTATAGCTTGATCACCCAGGCATTACTGCTTCTCCTAGCAACCTCCATCGTAGGAGATGGCATGCTGTGAGTTCGAATAGTTACAGGGGTGTATTGAACCAAACTCTGTTCCTCGTGAGATTAAGCACGATAAGGTGGCCCTACCAAGCAAACATCGGGGTTAACACCTCTAACCTCAACAACAATACCCCAACATTGGTAGTAGTACCTCCAACCTCGATAATAACGCCCCCCCGAGCTTTGCAATTTACATCAACAATTAGCATACTAACCCCAATAGCTAGTGGCTCAACCTTAATAGAATGCTTCTCACTAGTTGCCCTCTTCTTAGTTGGAGCCTTCTTCTGCTTCTTCGACGGACCAGTAAGAGTAGTGCCCACATCTATCACCAACATCTCAGGCTCTGAAAAGAGATACAAAAATACAAAGAATAAAAACCTGACTAGTCGGGCTCACAAGCTCGAAAATATTGAACCCTCCGACGATAATGCTGGTGAGAAGCATAATCAATCCATACCTCCATCAGCAATAAGCTTCTTGCCCAAGAAAATTTTCACTACGAGCCCGACACCTAGTTGCCTCCCACCTTAAGACCTCATAGACTCATTGATAGCCCATTGAGTGTCAGCATCACGAAGCCGCAACCTCGATGGCATCGTATTACGAATAGGCATGCACCAATCAATCCAAAAATTGAATTAGTGTTGGGTGCCTTTAGCTCGAACGATCTAGAACATCTTCTTCTAATGCTGACCATTAGAGCTTGTAAGTCTGCCAATGAGCTAAATGAACTCTTAGGTCATCTCGCAATGTACCACCACCCTTCATTGGATGCCTTAAAGCGGTAGTATCTTCGAAATAGAACTGGTTGGGCTTAACGCTGAGCCTGAGACACAAGACTTCAAAAACCACCAACAATCGCTGAGCATTTAGAAGCAATTACGCAGGAGAAATCATTGGTGATTGAAGAATCCCTTATAGAAAGGAGAATATGGCATCCATAAGCCAAAACTAAAGGCCTTACCATATAAGGCAAAAACCCACCCTTTCAGCAAACAAACTCGGTTCGAGGAAGAAGGGAGGACAACCTCCCAGTCCTCAAGATAGCTTTGCATCTCATTCTTGTGACACTCCTCAAGCTCTACCCTTGTAAGCATGCTACAAACTCCGTGAAGGCCATCACCAACCATCGCCTTGCTATGTAGAGGTACCGCAGGGTCTTTCCCTCCACCATCATCTGTATATTTATCTAAGGGAATTTAGTACGCTACTTCGACAAGCCTAATGTACTGACCCACGTAAGGGCCAACACCCATTATGTTCTCCCTATCACTCTAGGTTGATGAGCCATTGTCACACCCTAAAGAGTACTCTGAACGCAATAGTCCGCCACGTTCAATATTAAGGCTTAAGCATGACACCCATAGCCATCCCAAAAGCCTCGATATCGGGTGTAAGATGTACGTCCACAATCATAGAGGACCAAACTTTGAAACAAGCCGCCTAAGAAGATATACAAGAAGCAATTAAGAATAGAAATCATAACAATTCCACTTAATCAAAATACATAGAGTCTTACAATTATTAAAGGGGACATACCCCCATCAAAACAACTTAGTTCATCACAATGTGTTTCTCCAAAACAAATATATTGAAGTTTTACTTAGAAGTCTACATCTACATCTAGATCTTGACTTCTATTCAAAGCTCATGATTCAAAAGGTAATACCTGGGTAAAGTAGCCCCTAGGCGTCACCTAAATGTATGTATGTTGCAAAAGATATCTAAGAGGGCATAAGCTTATATGCTTAGTGAGAATCATTTCCACAATTAAGTACTTGCACAAACAAATATCAAACAAGTTAATTAAGATGACCATATGAAATGCAACAAGCACGTGAGCAAACAATACATACGATTTTCTAAGAATCATATGTTGAATGGATTTACTCCCTCTATTCGAGGTTAGGTATTCTAAACCATATAGACTGCTCTTCGCAAGTAAGTTTTTTGTAGTCTATGCAAGCCACTACTAGCCGCTAAAACGTAGTTCATTCAGGTGTCTACTCATTATTAAATTAATTCGAGTGACCATTCGATGTTATATAGAGTTTCGAGCGCTACGAACCTCATTACTATGCCCTTATCCCACCAAGTGTATAGTAATGAATATAATATGACTCACTACGTGATATGTATGAATCAATTTAATTAAGTACTCATGGTATAATACTAGATAATTTAAGGGTGATCATAAAGTTTACAGACATATCATTCCTATACTAAATCAAACATTGATTATAGACATTTCCCGCCACAATATTCTTAACATAAATTTACTCATATATGTAAAGCACATGCACTTTCTTATTTTATCTTTTCCTAATTCTAGTGCCATTACTCTCCAAGCAAAAACATAAGTACAGGAATGTAGGAAATAAACTTACTTGGCCATTGTGCGGACCAACTTCTAGTCACAATAATCTTAAAGATACAGGAACTTGGTCTCCACATTACCTAAACAAGGTAAATATTCAAAATGAGTATTTCGTGGAATTTCTAATTAAACTTGCTAATTCTATTTTACTAAGTTCATAAAAAATCGTGTAAAGTGAAATTCCAACTTTAAAAAATGGTCATAACTTGCTCATTTTAACTTGGAATTTTGCATATTATATGCCGTTTTCCACCTACCCAAAAAGATCCATCCATTCCTAAGGTTATTTTTATCATAAAAAGTCATTTAGGTCCCTAAAAAATAGGGTACAAAACAGTCACGAATTTTCTCAGCCCTCAAAATACAATTTTTCAAACTTTACTTCATCAAAAAATCCTTAATCAAACATATAGATATTTGTATGATTGAAAAATTCTTTAAATATATAGATATAGACTCATCTTGTATATATGATTTTAGTGGTGTTGTCTCAATAACAACTTTTAATAAAACAACTTGTCTTAAGAGTTGGAAAGATTAATATTTTAAAAGTTTTCTTTATGTTGTTGGGAAGAAAGCTTAAAAATTCTTGAGTTATCTTGAGTGAGTACTTTCTTATTATAATTTTATTCATAAATTTTCAAAAGATAAATTAATTTTCAAAAACTTAGTCTTTTTAGGATATCTACCAATTCTATTTCTATGGATTGAAAAAAAATGAAATTTCAAAATTTTTCTTAAGTTGTTGGTGGTATCTAAGGTTTTAAGTTGTGTTACATATATATTTTCTCTTCATATTTATATTTTCCTTCTTCTTAGCTAATAAGTTTATTATTTTGAAAACTTACTTTCTTAGGTTGTTGGCAAATTTTATTTCTCTAAGTTGATTTATAAACTAGTGAGTTGAATTCTATCTTGATTTTGAAAACTTGTTTAGTTCTTGATTTTTATTATGAAGTTGGTAAAAATCTTATAAATAAGTTTTTAAGAAAAATTTGCATAACGAATAATTATCAACATTACGGTTTTAATAAATTTTATGTTATTATTTTGAAAAGAGAGTGTTTATCTACTTAGTTAAATCCTTCATGAAATCTTCATTACTAATATTTTAAAAATCCATAATGATCTTATCTAACTTTTTGAAAAGAATTTATCAAAAAAAAATTCTAAGCCTCTTTGATGGAAAAATCTTTGCTAAGAGACAAATTTTATTTTAGAAATAGTTTAGCCTTATCTTCTTTATTAAAGAAAGAATCCTTTTTATTTTTGTTAAGACAACAACAACTCGATCATGCATGAATATGATTATATAGTCATAAGAAAGATAAGAATAACACATAATAGATAGAAAGAAATATAAGAAGGAAATGAGCATAATAGTAAGGTCAAGTATTAGGAGCCTCAACTTCATCAAGACTTCCCGGAACTAAGAATGACTAGTTCCAAAAAGAAAGAGAAAGGAAAGAAAAGAAAAGAAAAGGCATAATATAAGCAATAATAAGAGCAAGAATAGTAAGAGCATGTTGGTAAGAAGTTAGTGAGTATTTAGGCTCTAAGAAATATATAGATATACATATACATAATAATAAATATAAAGTTATGTTATGAGAAATAATAACAACAATATTAATATAGCAACATAATAACCATAATAACATAACGAAAGTTTAGACATGAATAAGAGCAAAACATAAACATATCGTTGCTTCCATAACCTCATAGGTTTAGGAAACAAATACTATGGTCATGTTAAGTTACATGACATGAAGCATAAATGAGAAGTTTTACATAAGGTTATATATTTGTTGAAGAAGAAGAGAGGTAGTTGTAGTAATATTTGGATAGTAGTTTTGTGGAGAGAAGAGAGAGTTTGGAATAGAAATTTGGAAAGAAATTTTGTAGAGATATTTTGGGAGAGTTTTGGTAAGGAAATAAAGTGTGTAAAAGAAATGGAGGGAAATGGGGTATTTATAGAGATTTATAGAGGGAAATTAGATGTAATTAAATAAAATAAAAAAGAAAAAAAATTAGATGTATGTGCACGTGTGGCGCCAGTTCTAGCATTGGAGAGAGAGGAAGAGTTGATTTGTTTTGTATTTTTGTTAATAAAAAATAATAATGTGTAAGGTATGATATGAATAAAGTTTTATGTGGAAGGTAAATTGTAAGAAATAAATATGGTAGAGTATAAGAATAGGTAGTAAGAAAAAGTAAAGATAGGTGAATAGTAATAAATAGTAAAAATTATACAATGAATAGTAGACTAGATAATTAAATTATCAATAGTAAAAAAATATATACACGTAAACGAACTATATATGACATTTTTAGTTACCGAAAAATTCTAAAATTGGTATTTTTGAAATCCTCATGTTTTTCAAGTCTACAGTGTCATTAGAATATTTTTACCATTCTACATGTCCATAACCCGATTTTGAAACTGATCCCGTTCGAGTCCAAAACGAACTAGATTTTGACGAATTTGATCTATTTAGGCTTCTCTTTATTATTATGAACTATAATCTATTATTATGTCAATTTTATTATCCTAGGGTTAACAACACAAGATTGCCGAATCTAAAACCACTACGGTTTGCTATAGATTTATTGACTTTAGGGTATCTAAATGACTTTCGTTCTAGGGTTTAAACATAAGACTTGGCATAAATCCTAGGGGTTTACAGCCTTCACCACTATCTAAAGTGCTCGCATCACCCTTAAACTTAACCCTCTCGCGCCAATGCTCACCTCCCTCTCCCCTTTCATCACCTTGTTGGCATCTCTCTAAACCCTATTACTTAAATCATAAATAATGATTTAAAGTGTTCAATAGCAAAGTTTTCCATATCTTTCTATCTACATATCTGATTACCACTATCATATTTAAGAAAGAGAATTATTGATTTATTTCGTTGAGCCATAATAGTTAGATAGAAGACTTGTGTAACAATCTCTTTGTCATAAGTAAATTACATTGAAAGGTCACTATGTTTGGGGATAAGTTCATTTTAAGTCACAATATTTTAAAAAAGTTCATTTTAAATCCCAGCAATTTAAAAAGTTTAAAAGATCACAATGTTTAGTGATTAAATTCAATTTAAGTTACAACATTTAAGAATTGGGTCAATTGATGTCACCATTGTCACATTAACAGGATAATATTTAATTAAAAATAAAAAAATCTTTCTTTTAAGGCTCCATTCACCTGTATCAATAGGAAAAATATTTAATTAAATCTTAAAAGATACTTTTTTCAAATATTGTAACCTCTTTTAAACTTTTCAAATGTTGTGACCTAAAATAGGCTTACCCCTAAACGCTCTGACATTCCATTATAATTTACCCCTTTGTACTATCCACTTTGATCATGCTTTTTGTGCCATAAAAGTTCCTCGTCTTGAAGGACTTTACAAAGTTCATTCTCAGTGAAATGAAGTTGATTAAGTAATTCTTGACTAGGGTGTATATTCAGTGCTGCCCCTAAATAAGATAGCCTCCCAACAATGGCTTTTTCTCTTTCATTGATGAGCCCAAAGAATTCTCAATTCCATTTTTTTAAGTTCATTCATGATGTAGGCCAAATGACATGTGATCAGAAAAGATTCTTTTTTCTGGTGTCTTCAAAAAAGATCATCAAAGGAAGGATAATAGAGCCACGTGTTCTGCAACATGAAGGGGCTAGTATGCTTTCCCTGAGCAACAATATTTAGATTTGTATTAAGTAGAATTGATTTGTGATCCAATTAAATATTATCAAAATGTAAAATTTTTTACTCTTGAAAGAGCTGCATCCATTTCTCATTCACCCGGGCCTTGTCAATTCTCATTTTGATTAGATGGAATATTGTCTTACTCTTGTTAGACCAGGTATACGACTCTCCCACAAAACCAATGTCATATGTCATAGTTGTTCATATAATCTTGATACATATTTGCCTTGGTCTGATTTACTTGAGCTCCCTCCACCCCCGATTTATCATCATGAGAGATAATCTCATTAAAGTCATCGATAATTGTCCAAAGATCATTAATTATAACGGTTGCTTTCCTAAGATTCTCCCAAAGAAGTTTACGTTCGGAGAAACTAGGACTCGCATAAACAGAAGTAACAAAAAAAAGAAAGGGCATGAGATGTTACTTGTACAAGAAAGTGAATCTCTCACCTATATGTGAAGAGTATGGATACAACAACTTCCTCTTCATTCGACAAAATTATAATTCCTCCATTCATGATGATCGACTCCACAAATTACACTTTGTTAAGACCTAACATGATCCTAAGTCCCTCCGCAGTCAACCAACCCATATGAGTTAAGTAAAACTAGAAGGGAAGGTTGTGGATTCTTTTTACGTCCTCTAAGGCTCTTCTACACTGGCGGCATTAACACCTCGAATTCCATGTGAGAATTATAAAAGCCATGTTAATTGGTGCTTCGTTTTAGACTCCATCCATCATCTCATCTAGTTAGGAGAGGACAGTCTTACATCAGAGTCACTGACATTCGAAAAGTGCCTAAGGTGCTAGATTTCTACTCTAAACCATGTCAGGCTTTAGTTGGCCACTAGCATTATAGTTGTAATCTCCACAGGCCAAAAGATCCATGGAAGGGTTTCCTCGATTTCTAGCGTGTGTACAGCTAGAATTAGAGCGTGCTATATTACTACACTACCCTTGAATAATAAGGTTCGAGCTAGTTGCAAGCAAGTTAGTCTCCATCTTTAAAGCACTATTGTTGGATGGAGTATAGCTGGTGTAACCACCTGGATTATTCTAAGAGTACCCTCCCGCATTGTTATTATGATCACTTTGCTAAACTAAGTGGCCTCCTTTCAAATCTCGAAGGTGTCCTAGTAATGGACGCTCATAACTTGATTCATTTTGAGTGTCACCTTCAATAGAGGTGTTGCTTGGATGACCTCCATTAGGATACTGTGAGAGTGTCCTTCGAAGTTTATTTGCTAAGCGATTGATTGAGCATTTCAACTGGAATTACCAACAAAGGGTGAATTATTGTCATCGCTATTCAAATATAGGTATTATGTAACATGTTTTTGAGCTTGAGTCTTCATAACAAGTAGACGTTTGAAGTTTTTTGCTTAGATTTCGAAGAAGTTATTTTTTGTGAAGTGAAACTCAAGACGATATGAGGGTTTCCATTTTTGGTATCTTTAGTAATCATTTTCTCCTTGGTGACTGAAATGATTCAAACACCAATCATAAAAAAATCAAAATCATTTAAAGTTGATCGAAGTCAATCAAAGCTCAAATAGCCAAATTTTTCAAAAATCCTGATTTTTCCCTAAACAAAAAATATATATCAAAACAATGTAAATTATAATTTAATAATGTTTCTAGATGAAAATTCTACAAGATATAGCAAACAATCCTATTCAAGACTTTGTTTTTGTGAAATTATGACTTTACCTCTAACTGGGAACCAAGGTGACAAGAACCCTAGGTATGGAAACCTAATACCCAATGTTTGAATATGGAAGTAGAACCCTAGGATCACCTTGAAGCACAGGATAGGAACTAGACCTTAACCAAACCTGTCGATTAGAACCACAATTATCAAATAGTGGAACCCGACCCCAACCAAACTTGTTGATTGGAACCTAAGTTATCAAGGTTAATCTCCCCAAGCTTCTATGCCAAAGAAACCAGATTTAGTCCTTTTTCAAGAATTAAGAGAAAGTTCTCACAAATGAGGAAACTCTCAAGAAAATATTCATTTAACTGATGATTTGACAAAGCATCCATACAAGGGTTCATATAGGCTTCAAAATAGCCTTGGAAAACAAACAAACAAAGAAAATCAAAAAGAAATTCGAAAAGTCACTTCGAACAAGTAAAGGCTCGCCAAAAGCTGGCGGCTTATATAGCCAAGGCCGGTGGCCTTTAATATTAACGCTAGTGGCATTGTCATCGGCTCTTAAAAATTCACTATTGGCCATGTTGAAGGTTGTACGCCGACGACCTTCACTTCTACATTGGTGGTGTTGACGCGAGGCATAGATCTATGTTGAAGGCTGGTGTTTCTCCGCATAAAGGCTAGTAGCCTATATCTTCTCCACTTATTTCTAACATGTTGATGAGCTTGATACTTATGTTAAAGTCTTGTTGAATAGCTTCATTCCCTTGAATCTTCATAATCAATCCATGTAAAGATTCATTCATCCACTTTGATCGTGCTCTAGTCGTTGGTCCTCCAATATTTTGTAATGGATCTATAAGCTTTCTTGGTTCTTCAGGAGTTGTTGCTACTTGATCCTCATCATTCCCTCTTTCCTCGAGAGGATTCATCCTCAAATCTCTTGCATCATATAAAGATAGATCAACAACATTAAAAGTAGCACTAACATTACCATATTGACTAGATAGATCCAACCAATAAGCGTTGTCATTGATGCACTTCAACACTTGGAACGATCTATCTCCTCTACGTTGTAACTTGGGACTTTTTTTGAGCAGAAATCTTTCCTTTCTCAAATGAACCCAAACCCAACCTCTAAGTTTAAAAGTAACTCTGACTTGTCCCTTGTTGACTTGCTTTGCATAATGCTCATTTTTCTTTTCAATATTATCTCAAACTTTTGCATGCAATTCCCTGACAAAATCTGCCTTTCGCTTTTTAGCAAGATCAATAAATTCATTAGTAGGCAAAGGAAGAATATCTAATGGAGTCAAAGGATTAAATCCACACACAATCTCAAATGGTGAATAAGATGTAATGAAATGCACAACTGATTATATGCAAATTCAATATGTGGCAAACATTGTTCCTATTGTTTTAAATTCTTTTGAATTAGCACAGCTATATAGCAAGAGTCCTATTGACTACTTCAGTTTGCCCATAAGTTTGTGGATGTGCAATTGTAGAAAACAACAATTTAGTTCCTAACTGACTCCACAAAATGGGCAAAAAATGACTTAAAAATTTAGCATCTCTATCACTTACAATTGTTCTTGGCATTCCAGGCAAACACACTACTTCTTTGAAAAATAGATCAGTAATATGAGTTGCATCATTAGTTTTAGAACAGCAATGAAATGAGCCATCTTACTAAATCTATCTACAACAACAAATATGCTATCTTTTCCATTTTGAGATCTAGTAACCCTATAATAAAATCGATGGAAATATTAGTCCATGGTTGATTAGGCATAGGTAAAGGAGTATATTGCCCATGTAGCATTACTTTGGATTTAGCTTGTTTACATGTAATGCATTTATCACAAATTACTTGTACATCATGTTTCATGTTAGACCAATAAAAATTTTTGTAATACATCCAAAGTCTTTTTAATGCCAAAATGTCCCATTAATCACCTCCATATGTCTCCTTAGCACGTAGTCACACAACGAATATTTACGCACACAAAGCTTACTTTTTCTAAATAAATAACCTCGTGCCTATAAAAATCAGCAAAGGCATGCTTAGAAAACACTCCAAACTTGACTAAAATCAACATCATTCTCATACAAATCCTTAATAAGCTCAAATCCAAACAAATTAGCATGTAAATAAGTTAAAAGCGCATACCTTCTTGATAATGTATCAGCCACTACATTTTCTTTGCCTTGCTTGTATTTGATTACATAAGGAAATATCTCAATAAACTCCATCCACTTTGCATGTCTTTTGTTCACCTTACCCTAAGACTTTAAATATTTCAAGCTCTTATGGTCTGAATGAATGATTAATTCCTTTGGCCACAGATAATGTTGTCGTATCTGCAATGTCCACACTAAAGCATATAATTCTCTATCATATGTCGGATAGTTTAATGCTGCACCACTTACCTTCTCACAAAAGTGAGCAATTGACTTAGAATCCTGCATTAAAACACCACCAATACCTTTCCCCGACGCATCACACTAATTTCAAAAACTTTATCAAAATTAGGCAAAACAAGTAATGGAGCACTAGTCAACTTATCTTTCAAAGTGTTAAAGGCCTTTTTCATGCTTTTCAGTCCATTTAAAATCGACATTCTATTTAAAAAGACCATTTAAAGGAGCTACTATAGAACTAAAATCTCTTACAAATCTCCTATAAAAGCTTGCTAAACCATGAAGACTTCTTACTTCATTTTCATACATAGTGTTGGCCACTCCCTAATAGCCTTTACCTTATCTTCATCAACAGAAATTCCATTTGCACTTACAACAAATCCAAGGAAAATAATAGATTCCATGTAAAAGGTACATTTCTTTAAATTGGCATACAATTTATTTTCCATCAAGACATTAAAAACCTCATACAAGAGTTGAATATGTTCATGTAGATTCTTGTTGTAAACTAATATATCATCGAAGTATACAATAACAAATTTACGTATAAAAGCATGCATAACATGATTCATTAACCTCATGAAGATGCTAGGTGCATTTGACAACCCAAATAGCATTACCAACCACTTATAAGGGTTGTACTTAGTTTTAAAAGCTATTTTCCACTCATCTCCCTCTTTCATATGAATTTGGTAATATCCATTTTTCATATCAATCTTAGAAAACAAACATGCACCATACAATTCATCAAGCATATCATCAATTCATCAACCATACCAATTGATGCCAGTTTAGTACGGCTTTGTGAATTCTAAGACTCTAAGAATCGAAAATGGACCTCGACTAGATGAAATACTTAGAATTGGATCTAAAATTCCATGAACCTTGGTATCAATTGATGGAAGAACCGCAATTCGTAGGTTGAGTTATCCTAAAAACCTTGATATAGAGATCTCGACCTTGTAAGAAATATTGACCAAAACCATGGTACAAAGGAAGACACCATAATCGGTGGTGCGGATGAACACTATGGGTAAAAACCCGATAAGTTCAAAGGATTCTTTTCAGAGCCAAAGAGAAAATCAATTCTCAAGAAAACATTTTTATTCCATCTTATTTCACATTGAGTGTTTAATATCCTTTATATATAGCCAATTACAAGGTAGTTACATAATTGAAAAAAAAAAAAACATAATTGTGGCAGTTACGTAACTAATAACGTAACTGAAAAACATAATTGTAATTAATCCCTACATCAACTAAAAAATAAAAACAAATAAATTTGAAAAGACATCCTAATCTAATGAAGGCTGAGGGCGACTAAGTTAAAAGGTCGGTGACTTTTATCGCTAGCGTACAACATCAACATTCAAGATCAGTGGCTCTAATCCCCAATACTTGAAATGTTTTAATCTTCGACGACGCCATCTGACCCCAATCATTCCCTCCTTCTTCGAAAAAATTCGTCCTCGAATCTCCAAACTGATGCGAACCACAAACGACCTGCCTTGAGACTCAACACCAATATGCTTGGAGATAACTATCCCCAAATATTCTTATCAGATTGATGAGTGATAAAGTGCAACCCAATGGCTTTTTTTTTACGTGAATTTTCTCTCTCTCTCTCTCTCTCTTTTTCTTTTGCTCTTCTTCTTCCACAAAATTCAATCAATCTCTAATCTAACCCTAAAAAAACATTTTTTTTTTATCTGAATTCTTTCTTTTCTTTTTTTTTTTTTTTAAAAAAAATCAAAGATATAAATGACTCAAGTTACCTCTAATCAAACTAGATATGGATTCTTAGAAAACCCAGAGCTCTGATACCAATTGATGCGTATGTCTATATTTTATCGTGATCTTGTTTATTGCTTGAAAATCCACACACATGCACTATGTTCCATCTTTCTTTGGCACTAGAATAACATGAACTAAATATGGACTAAGGCTTTCTCTCACGAATCCTTTTTCCATTAACTCATCAACCTGCCTTTGTATCTCCTTTGTTTCCTTAGGATTTGCTTGATACACTGGTTTATTAGGGATTGAAGCATGAGAAGGAAGTCTATATGATGTTCAATGCCTCTCAAAGGAGGCAGTCCACTTGGTATCTCCTCAGGAGATAAATCATTAAATTCCTACAACAAAGAAACAACCACACTAGGAATAGATTGGTTAAGCTCATCAGTAGAAAAGTAAACATCATTATACATAAGTACAAATAGTTGTTGTCTCGATTTCATAACACTCTTAACCTCGCTCTTTTTAGCAATGTTACTCACTCATGTTTCACACTTATCGCTCACCACTGTGTGTTTATCACTCTTTTTCTCACTCTTCTCTTGATCACTCAAGTGTTTATCTCTCACTTTGAATTCTTTTGCTATTCTTAATTGATCTTCACAAGCCTCTCATGGCTTTAAAGGTGTTAAAATCACAAGCTATTGGTTTGGGATAAAAGAATAATGATTTTTATAGCCATCATGTCTAACTTTCCCATCGAACTACCATGGTCGCCTTAACAAAATGTGACTAGCCTGCATTAGCACATCACACAGAACTTCATCATGGTATTTGCCAATAGAAAATGCAACTTAAACCCGCTTAGTCACCTTAACTTCCCCATAATCACTCAACCATTGCAATTTATAAGGCGTGTCATGCTTTGAAGTCTTCATACTCAGCTTATCTACTAACAAGGTAATTGCCACATTTGTGCAACTTCCACCATCAATTATCAAACTACATACCTTGTTGTTAACATGACATATGGTATGAAAAATATGCTCTCATTGTAACTCATCACTAACATCCTTAAGTTGAATATTCCTAATGACTAGCAATTCTCTTTTCACTGGACCTTCATATTCCACATCACTATAGTCTTCTAATGGTGGCATATCATTATCACTGGAACCAGTACTGTCCACATCACCATTATCACAAATAACCATAATCCTCTTATTTAGACATTGGGAAGCAATATGTCCAAATCCTTGGCACCTGAAACATCTAATATCATGTGACTTAGAAGATGATTTAGTTTCAAATTTACCTTTTGAAGATAAAACTAGATCTTTGTCCTTCTTATCTTCTTTAGATCTTGAAGTTACTTTGTAATCCTTCCACTTTGATTTCCAAGAAGATTTGGAAGATGAACCATAACTCAACTTATCCTTAGACTTCAGCTGCTTCTCCACTTTAATAGCTTTATGTAACAACTCTTCCATATCCACATGATGCTGCAAGTCTACTATATTAGCAATATCCTTGTTCAATCCACCAATGAATCTAGCCATCGTGGCTTCTGGATTTTCCACCACCTTAGCCCTAATCATGGCTACCTCTATCTCTTTATAATAATCTTCCACGCTCATAAAACCTTGAGTCAAACTTTGCAACTTGTTGCACAAGTCTCTGTAGTAGTGATTGGAAATGTATCTTTTTCTTATCGTAACTTTCATCTACTCACATGTCCAAATAAGTTGTTCACCATACCTATGCTTGTTAATCACCAATTGATCCCACTAGATACTAGCATACATGCATGGTCTGTGAACTCAACTGCAGCTAACTTAACTTTCTTCTCTTCAGAGTAATGTGACTAGAGGTAGGCATGGATCGGTTTGGTTCGGTTTTTCCTAAAACCAAACCAAATCCTAATTTACGGTTTGGTTTTTTTTCCATCCCAAACCAAACCATTAAGTAACGGTTTGGTTTGGATTATAAATTTTTTAAACCATTAAATAACGGTTTGGATTACGGTTTAAATCAAAATTCTAACTAAAAATTTTTCGTATTCTAGTTTTTTTTTCTTTTACATTTGTGTAGATTCTTAAATATTTATATCATTTTACAAAGTTGATATTATAAACCATGACAAAATATTTTATAAATTCATCATACTTCTAATCTATAGTTCTCTATAAAATCAATTATCCACCAATAAAATACATTCACTAACCAATACATAGTAAGTCATAATTTATGATTTTTAATATAACCATCATGTCAATTATCTACCAATAATTTAGCTAAAATAAAAAATCATTTATCAACAAAATTCATCAATAAATAAAATGATTAACTGATAAAATATATTAAACAATTAATACATAATGAAAGTTTATAACTGAATAAATAAATTTCATACTTTACAAAGTTAAAAGCTATTAAAAAAAACAATAGTTCATCATAAAAAAAATTACATATCATGAGCTTAAAAAAAATTTAAAAAAGAACAAGTTGATTTTAATTAAAATTCACCAAATAATAAATATAAAATGAAATCATATAAACATATAGTAAAATATTATTATATTTTTCTAAAATGATTTGGTTCGATTTTACGGATTGGTTTGGTTTACTTTCCAAACCAACCATAAATTTACGAATTGGTTCATATTTGAAAATTTTCGAACCAAACCATGAAAAAAAACATATTTATTGTTTGGATTGGTTCGGTTACTGATTGGTTTGGTTCGGTTGGTTCTCTTGCCCACCCCTAATTGTGACAATCAAACGTATGCTCCTAATTGTGTCAATCAAACGTGTGCTCTACTTTCCTTTCCCATTTTAGGTATAGCTCTGGGTCATTCTTTCTCCAGAAAGAAGGAATTTACATCTTGATACTGCTTAGATTGCGATCATGCTTTAAGGATTTTCCTTTTTTTCCTATGGAACTACCATCATCAGGATTGGAGTCTTCTTTTTCCTTTTCAGCAGGAGACTTCTTTCTATAGGATCTATATCTGCTAGTGGAATCTAAATTGTCCAATCTCATATTCAGTTTCTTAAACTGATCTTGCATGGACTTCATGAATGATTTCATATCCATATCAGGATTTTCATCACTACTACTCATGATTTAAAACATGTAAAAGAAAAGAAACTAAACAAATGGTTAGTCCTCAGACACTCCCTCACCTGTGTACTCTCCAAAGATGTGAAATCACTCGTATTTCATTCTAATTGGCCTTTCTTGATACTGATCTCGCACACTCTTGCCTTTGACCACCCAACTTTCTCTTGTAAGTTCTTCATCAGAACTTGATCAATGATTTCAACACATAAAAAAAAAGGCAAATCAAATTTCAATAACTCAAATTCCAAAGACAAAAACAAATAAGATTAGGAGACAAACAATAGACACAAGAATTTGATATTTCTAATGAGATGATTTTTCTGGAACACAAATAATCTTAATCAAACAATAAAAATATCATCAGCAATTTTAATTTTCTTCTCATTTTTTTTTATCATGACTTTCTTTCTTTCTTTTTAAAATCCGAATTTTCCTTTTTGCTTTTATTTTATCACAAATTTCTTTCTTTTCCTTTTATGATTAAGAATTATTGAAACAAATCACAAAGAAAGATAGGATTTGCGAAAAAGAAGGATAGGTAGAAACAAAACACAAAAGAAAGATTAAACAAAGAAAACAAAAAGATAGAATTGTTTGATTCAAGAAGCCAAAGCTTTGATACCAAATGACGAGAACCCTAAGTATAGAAACCTAAGACTCAACATTTAAATATGGAATTAGAACTCTATGATTGCCTTGAAGCAAGCGATAGGAACTAGACCCTAACCAAACTTGTTAATTAGAACCCTGGTTATCAAATAGCAGAACCCAACCCTAACCAAACCTGCTGATTGGAACTTAAGTTATCAAGGTTGATCTCCCCAAGCTTTAATGCCGAAAAAACTAGATTTAGTCCTTTTTCAAGAACTAAGAGAAAGTTCTCACATATGAGGAAACTCTCAAGAAAATATTCATTCAACTGATGAGTTGATAAAGCATCCATACAAAGGTTCATATAGGCTTCAAAAAAGCCTTAGAAAACAAACAAATAAAGAAAATAAAAAAGAAATTCAAAAGTTACTTTAAACAATTATAAGCCAGCCAAAAGCTAGTGGCTTACATAGCCAAGGTTGACACCCTTTAATATTAGCACTGGTGGTGTTGTTATTGGCTTTTAAAAATTCACTAACGATCATGTTGAAGGCCGGATGTACACCAGTAGCCTAAGTTCATACGCTGGCGACCTTCACTTCTATACTAGCGAGATTGAGATGAGGCAAAGATTTGTGTTGAAGGCTCGCATTACTCCGTATAAAGGCTGGCAGCCTATATCTTCTCCACTTGTTTCTAACATGTTGATGAGCTTGATACTTGTATTGAATAGCTTCATTCTCTTGAATCTCCATAGTCAATCCATGTAAAGCTTTATTCATTTGCTTTGATCGTGCTCTAGTCATTGGTCCTCCAATATCTTGTAATGGATCTTTAAGCTTTGTTGGTTCTTTTGGAGTTGTTGCTACTTGATCCTCATCACCACGTGAATTAAAAATTGAAATTTAATTAAAATAGATGAGATAAACTTAGTTCAACAATTAAACCCACAATATACATCCGAGTTGGATTACAAGCCATGAACTAGTCAAATTATCAAATTCTAGCACATGTTAAAATGGATGGCCTAGATGGTGCTACATAAAGAACAAAACCCTAGGCCTTCCTCATCCTTAAAAATCCATATGGCTGCCCCTAGCCTTAATTTTCTTACTCTTATCTTCTCATTTCTTTCATTTCTTCTTTATTAAAACCTCTTTAAGACCTATATAAGGTAATCTATCTTTTACTACTTTCAGTCCATGATTAAGCTAATACAATGTGACATTAAGTTAGAATTAATGTTTTTTCTTCTTTTTCTCAAGAAAATGAAGAAAACATAAACATCTAAGGAGCCTAAGAGCGACAAAATTCGTAATAACCAAAACTAAGGTAAGAAAAATGTACTAAACTTGGGTTCTAGCCAATATTAGCACTTAAGCTCTCTTGGCGATTTTATTATACTTGGGTAGTGGTTTAAGGTTAGAAAATGAAGAAATGAGGAGGGAGAAGCTACTCAAGATTCATCTAAATTCATAATAAGGTAAGAGTTTGAAATTTGAAGATGTTATTAAGAGTTTTGAATGTATTTAAGCTTGAAAACTAACATATGTTCTTGGGTAAATGATTAGAGAAGCTAAAAATCAAGTTTATGAGTCTTTTTGGTGTATTAAATTGAAGTTCCAATTGAAACAAGTTGTTGAGATCCAAAAGCAACTAAGTTAAGCCACCAAACTATGCTTGGATGATGATTTTTGTTGTAGCTTAGCTAGATACAGCTATAAAAGGTATGTAATGTGGGTTTTGGTGAGATTTAATTGCCGGAAATTTAGGGTTTTTAAATTGAAATTAGATATTTGGTTATTATACATGTGAATTCTTAAGGAAAAACAAGCGTTGAGATGATTATGTGGATTGTGAGTGTTTTAGGTGGTATATGACATGGGATTTTAAATAGTTTGTTGGAAATTTTAAAAGGGACTAATGGAATTAATAAGTTAATTATGAGCATGTGTTGATTATTGAGGAAATTATGAGTGTTTGATGAATTGTGAAGTTAATTGAAGATTTGATGTTGAAGGAAATTCTTCTATATGAGTGCTACGTAGGTGTGCGAGATTGACTAATGCATGAAGTGGAACTTTTAAATCTAAACTTCTTATTAAATATGAGAAATTTGATGTTTAAGTTATAAATTATGAACTTATAAGCTAATAAGAAAGGTATGTTGATGAATGAGTATGTAGGGTCCCATAAATTGTCAACTAGTGTAAAATTAAGAATTTTTATAGAAAAACCTTATTCCATTGGAGTAAATTAGAGGCCAAAAGGATGTTGAAAAAGGTAGATAATAAAGTAAAACATTAGGGAAAAATGACCTTTTAGGAAAATAATGGAAGTAGTATAATCTTTTTGCAACAACTAGATTATTTAGCAAATCCGGAAGCTTAGAATGAAATAAATTATATGGGGCTATTCTAAATCATATCAATTGTGATATTGAAGAACCTATGTAACTCATTAATTATTAATTTGGTGAAATAAAGAAAATGATATAATGAGGATGTGCTAAAAGTGCTTTGGTGATAAATTTTCATTTGATTGAACCATAGACATGTTAACACTCGATAATGGAAAATCTACAACTTAAGGTGATTATTGGTTATTAAACTTGATAGATTTGTTGTTCATTGCTTGCTGAAAATTTTGAAGGATTTTATATTGTGCATGGTGGAGAAATTTAGAAATACATATTGAGAGCTTAATTATTATGTATCATGTTTATATAAGTCTCTAGCTGCAAGTAAGGTGTTATGACTATAAATTAATGACTTAACATGTGTTTTAGAGATGTGGAATTTAGGAAATACTCAGTGGATGTAAAAAATCATATTTAGGTATTCTACGAATTTAAGGCCAATTTACTTAATTTTCCTCTTAATGACTAATGATAAAGGAACTAAATGCCAAGCGAGGCACTTAAGATTTTAGAATGGGATATAGTGAGTAATCCTTATTATAAACACCATAAGGACATTAATATTTGATAAGATAAATTTATCTAAATGAATAAAGGAAAAATGAGAAATAAAATTGGTTTAGAACATAAAAGCTCAATATACAAATAATTGTCTCAATGGCCAACTCTTAGTTGACTAAGAGTTAATTACCAAGTTAGTAAATCTAGATCCCTAACCAACTCGAACATAAATAACTAAATTAGAAAATGTAACACTTAAAACAAATGGCATAGCAACCCAAACAATTATAATTATCTATAACTACAATCAATATGTGCAAGTGAGTTGGATCTTCAATTAAGATCCATAGCCACACAGACCCTAAACCCTCGTAATTTAACGAATGAAAATGAATAAGTATTATGATTAGTTTATTTCAACATTGCCCGAACATGAGCATTTAAACGACAAACAGTTAATATTCATTAAGTGTGGAAAAAAGATAAAAGGTATCAAAACAATCATGAGCTACGTAGTAAATGTGTGTTGCTTGCTAGGATAGAATTAATAACTGAACTAAAACTTAAACTCGACTTAAATGAGTGTTGATTGCTGCTTGGCCACTTACTCTAGGAAGTAGCACCCTCGAATTGGGTTGCTAGCCTAATCGCAACTTTGGAGTAGATTAGATGCTTAGGCCCCCAAGAAATGGGTAGTTAGGCTCGGTAAGTAGTCAACAAGGGAATATTAGAGACCAAACAATCAGTTAGAGCAAGGACGGAGTTGCAATGAGTTGTACAGGAGAGTAGGACCCTATATAAAGTGCCAGAATGGTCTATGCTCCCTAATAGTAGGACATGAGGAGATGAATTAGACAAGACTGCTTCTTTCTTTTTCATTTTGATAAGTTTTGGAGGCTAGTCAATCCCTCCACCTCAATGCATGACTTAAGAAGGGTCCCCTTGCGTTCCCCATTGTTTGGCAAAAGTCATGAGTATTCTTATTCGTAGTGGAGTTTATAGGACTCTAGAAATACCTTACTTGTGGACTTTAAATTAATTACTTAACTTGTGGATGTTGCATTTGAATAGGCATGTATGTGGTTATTTACTATGTACTAGGCTTCACCACTCATTTCTTTACTATTTTAGGTAACCATGATGACCTCTATATGGATATTCATTCTGATTTGCTGGGTTTTAGGTATGATGAGTTAGATCGTTGATCCATTAGATAGGTTGACAGTTAATACGTTTTTATGAGATATTGAGAAGAAGTTTGTTTATTACTTCTTAAATTTTTCTAGATGATTGTTACAAAATTTTAGACCTATATTGTTTCATATGAGCCTTTGAGCCAAACTCTTTTATTTTAGGTGGAGCTAGGCTCCCATGATTTGCTCTAATAGGCTTTAATACTAAAAAGTAGTGTTCTTTAAAAATTTACTATCTGAACAGGTCAATTTTACATTTTTAAAATAACACATGTCGTGAAAAAACAGCATCACTCTACTAAATTATTATAAAATTTATAACACTTCTTAATTAAAATACAATTAACAACCCACTAGCTTAATGGATGTTACATGTATCACTTAAGTAATAAATGCGGCCAAACTGCAATGTCTTGTGAATAGTGGCATTTTAGATCTCCAAATCTATCAATGTCTCATCATTTATAATGGTTGGTTTCTCAAGAATTTGCTCCATGCTAGGACAAAAGTCATTTCAGGAGAGATTTGTGGCATAATTTGCAATACCCAAATTAGGTTTTTTTATTTCTAGACTCACAAGGATTTAATGATTGTAAACCTAGGTTATCTTTGCTTTTCAATGAGTTTGAGCCACATGGTGTCATTTTTGTACCTTTCCTTCACCTTTCCACCTTGATTCAATCTCCATAAGGCTCATTGCCATTAACCTCTTTCAAAGAATTATATTGATGCGATGGATTACCCCTCATTTCATAGGCCACATCCTTAGATGCTCCCTCTTTTGTCTCAGACACATTATTATCTACGGTGGCTTCTATCTTACATAAACAACTCTTAGGCCTTGAATGGCCCACATAGCCACACATGGTATAAAATGAAGGGAGATTTTCATATTGAACTCTATACTTATGACATCAATTACGACTGTATGCACCAAAGGAGCATTAGAGTTGACTTTTATACATAATCTCACATATCTTCCCTATTCACACTATGCCATAAATGTATCAAAGCATAGGACTATACCCAAAACACATCCAATCTTTTCCAACACCTTTCTATGATATTATTCAATAGGTAATTCATTAATTCTTACCCACACCGCAATTGATTCAACTTTTGTATTAGATGGGGTAAATTTTGGTATCTATCTACATATTGCCAAAAAAAATAGCCATTAATGAACCACAATCGTCCTCTAATAATAAGTTGCACATCCTCTTTCAAAATAAAGGACACAAAGTGTGATCCCTAGGATTTTTCCTATCTTATAGTAAGAAATTCAATATCGCAAACAATAGATGACGGTATAGTAATTATATAATTATCACTAATAACTTATATCATGCAAAGTATCTAAGATTACGTTTACTCAATGATTAGAGTAAATAATTCATTAGGTAGTAGAAGATACCAAAGATAAGATTACATAACAAGGATTAGAAATTCGCTGAATATAGTTATATAGCCTTAATATTCAAGTATAATTTGCGTCATTAAATTTTAGAATGTATTGGTTAGCAAACGATAGATTAGAAGCATATCTTTAGAGTTAAGAAATACCCGATAAAACCTGATAATAGGCCTCAATTACAAAGATAAAGCTCAAACTAAGAATCTAGTATTGAAAACGAGCGAAACAAGAATACTCTGAAGCTATATAACATCAAATCTTAATTTTACCTTTAGGACCCTAAACCCTAATCGAGTAGATGAAAATCCTAATATTACTTCATCACATAAATATATAGCACTAGATATTAGCTAAAAACTATCTTTTTTGAGATTTGATACCTAAAAATAATTCTTAATTTTATTGTCTTGAATCAATTAATAATTTGTTCATATATTCATCAACGTCTGTCTGATATCATAAAAGTATTCATCTTATATACATTATAACTAACAAATCTCAATACAAAGTATGAAAATTTCACCAAAAATAACCCATATGTCTTGTGAAATATCTATTGCTGTAAAACACAATGGAGGAAGTCAAAAAATTCATGCCAACTCAATTCTCTTCATTAAATGATGATAGTGACATTTCTTTAACAAATACATTCTACATACTTCTCCTTGTACATAAAGTAGCTAAAATCTAGAGATTCCCTTTGCTTGGATGAAATTTCCACCGCAACAATTGCAAATTTCTTAAATATTGAATAAAAATATAATCTAATATAATCATTACAATATCCCCTTCTAAATGCATTCTTGCTTTAATAAAAACCCCTTTCATTCTCACCATTTTCACCATGGTAGCCCCTTCATCTTTTTTCTCTTTTCTTCCATGATAGTAATAAAAAAAAACCATCAACATCTCCAACAAAATTCCATCAACCTATCTTTAAGTCTACAAGAAAATAACACCATTTTTCATACACAAAACCTTAAGAAAAGAAGAAGAAAACCATCAACTATTATGTTCAAATCAAGGTAAGCAACTCTTCTAACATTTTCAATTAATAATGACATTGTACTAAGTTTAATAGTTTTTAAATTTCTTCCTATTAGTGGTGGCACCCTTAAGGGAAGAGGGAGATCATTACTAAAATTTACTCAAGCTAAGGTAATACTCGTTATTCCTAAATTATCTTTGTAAGATGCAGTAGACTGCATGACAAACTTCTGCCACCTTAAAATGAGGAGTGAAATACCTTATCCTCATGCATGTACATTTCATTATGTAACATTAAAATTAAAAGTTTAAGGAGTAAAATAACTAAACAAATTTAAAAGGGTAATAAGAAAGTCTATACCCTTAAAACTTTGTTACTTTGGGCAAGTCTAGTATAAGTGCACATGTTAAAAGCTTATGAACCAGCATGACATTATAAATGTAATAATTTATATGACAAAAACTTAGGTAGAACTATAATACATATTTATACATAACCATTTTGACTAATTAAGAGCAATGTAGATCTAAGTTCAAGTGCTAAACACGGTCATATTTAAAGACTAAAACATACATCACGGTCGTAATCAAGACTGTAATACTTACAAAATCACGATGGACCCTAATCACGGCCATGATCATGGCCATTATCTCCTTTAAAAACAAAATTTATACCAATCATGGCTGTGATACACCCCGTAATCTTCTTAGATTTTAATTTAAGCATATATCATGGTCGTAACATAGGTCGTTATCTTCACTGAGTAAAATTTATACTTGTCACACCTGTAACCTTGCTTGCGATATAAATTGGAGAGTAAATTTTCTTCCATTATCCCTGGTTTATGCCTATGATCTACTACTTTGTCTCATCACTACCTAGATAACGCCCATGACCAGCACTATGTAGTTAAGATCTTTAAAATTTCAACAAGGATCTAAAACACATAAACACTAATAGGCATTTCATATTTAGTTTTATGTTTAGTAATATATATTTCCTATTACTTCAATGGGAACTATAAGTCAACAAGCAGATTTTCTATAGTTAATTACTACGACGAGTAAGCAAGATGCATAGGTGAACAACTCTAATCTTTTCACATTATTTGTGTATTGCATCTATTCTAATATATATATATATGTATGTATGTAACTAACTGGTGATATGTATGGGGACCAAGTATGTTGTATGGTGTCTAGATGATTGATAAACTTTAATAAGGAAAGTGATAACAACTTGTGTGACAATGATCGTGTAATGCACATTGAGGAATGTTTGGGATTTGCTTGGTCACTAAATAATCAGACTAAAATCTATTTGACCGTTAAAATAAATTGACATGCATTGCATGAGTGGATAAATTGCACTTAAATGGTTCCTGTTATGTATTAGCATTTCGGTTTTATGGTAATAATGAGTTTTTCCAGCACGAAGAAAAGAAATCCTAGTTCTACATAAGGTTACCATTGTTCTGATTTGTTCCATAGGAACTAAGTAGGCATTTGAAGGAAAATCGCATGTGGTGTCGGCATGAAATAGCTATACTTAGTGGAGTTTCCAAGTTTTAAGGTTAAATGGAGTTATAAGACACTTAAAATATAAAATGATAAGAAAGGATGAATGATAATTCTCTTTAGTTCTTAGTCTCTCTTAAACATGGATTACTGATTGACTAGTTCCTAAAACTCCTGTGAGAGGGTGAAAATCTGTACTTTGTTTGGATTCTGGTTATCCAAGTATGTATTTGGTACTTTTGGTTGATTGATACATTACATATGCTTATTAAATAACTTGCTTGAACTTTGTTTGATATGTGTTTAGATTTGGTTATTTCACTGAGTTGTAGTTTGCTCACCCCTTATAGATTTACTTGGTTATAGAGATCACCATAGTTAATGTCCACACGTGAGTTGAAACTAATACGAGTTAGCAATAAAGTCAAGTTATGGATTGATAGCATCATGAGTTAAACTAGTTATTTTGCAATTATGATGTATAACCAAGAACTTAATGTACATTAAGTATTGTTGACAATTATGAGATCTGTATGTATATAATGTTTCTTATTTTAAACAACTTTTCAATCCTATTAATTATGTGTACGTTAAGGAATATTCTAGTTATATGATGCATATATGTCCTTCTAGAAGTCTCAAATTGACTAATATGATTGTCTATGACTCCGGTTTGTCACATGGTGCGTCGATACTACTAAGGTACTCTTTGGAGTATGAGACAAAGTAATAACCCTTGCTTTCCATATCATCTTCAATCTCGATTGAATCTAATACTCTAGGTTTGGCCTTATCAACATTATGATGAGTTTGTGTTTCCACTTTTAGTTATTTTCCGAATGATATTCTACATATTCCGACTACTTCATTGGTGATGTTACTCGAATCACTTTCAGAGTTCATCATGGTGTTATCATCCTCCTCCTCCGTCTTATGGTTTGAATCATTAAAGAAAGCAGATTCATAAGCTGTAGGGATTTCGAACGTAGCCTTATCCCATTATGTAAGTTTAAGGGGTGAGTATTCATTGCTAGTTTTTAAGGGTTCAAAGACTGTTTCATTTGAGAAAAATCATGTCAGATCTTCACCCAAAATATGCTTTTTCCTATGTTTGAATAGATCACTAAAGCAATGCTTAATTGGAAAGAAACGAGTGACGCTAAGGTTTCCATTCCATATTAATTAGCGGTCAGGCACTCGCTTTGCATGTGCAAAATTTAAAGAAAAAAAATCATAACACATCAACTTAATGAAACTATTTATATATATATATATATATATGACACGATATAATATAGCTACATATAAAAATGATGGATTATAAAAACATAATTCTATAATAAAGTAGTAAGAGCTTATATCTTTTGTAGAATGTGAACTAAAGAGATTTAAACACTATCGACACATGCAACAAATTTTACCAATAATGGACAATTGATACTGAAAGTGATAAAAACACAAATATACGTCACATCTATTTGAATAAATAAGTTTTACCCAATTCTGTTAGTTCAAAATCAGTAAAGATTAAGATATTACCTTTTACCAGCAATGTACGTGTAAAATCTAGACCATCAAATAATAATCTTTAGCAAATACACAACACTTTTCAAAGGAAAAAAGTTACAGTTAATTAATATATGTGTTTTACAATTATTTATGGAATGCTGACATTAGGAAAAGAAATACATAGAAGTGGACATGTAATACATTAAATATTGATGATTGAGATTTTGATAATGGCAATCTCCACCAAGCTTTGATATGACAGCGAGCACACAAACTTTCAACATTCACGAAGAATATCCATTGATCAACTGTAATTCTCCATTCAATTAAAAACACAACATATCAACATAAGGGCCTAAACTATCAAAGAATAACATTTGTGGGGGAAAAATACTGAATTTTAGCATTTAGATAAAGCATTTTGAACTAAGCAAAAAAAAAAAAAAAATTTGCAATTCTACAAAATTAAATGATTGTAATAACTATATGCTCCATTATTAAGTACAAACACTACCCACTAAATATTGAAAGTTATAATTGATCCTTGAGAAGAAATAATGTGCCTAAAACCTTAGACACAGTGATCTCAATCAGGCATGCAATGGATCTCACAAATCGAATAATGAGACAAAATAAAAATGCTATTTTTATATGGTTTTTGTGTTTAGAATACAAGAAATTAAAACATATGATCGGCGTTGATAAGGATATGACATACCAAATCAACTCGAAATACGCTAACCCTAGATCAATATGACTCACGAAATAGGGATCACGGTTTGTTCACCACAATCTATAAATAGATTGATAAGAACGGTTTATTCACCACGATCGCAAGGATCGATAAGAATGGATCTCGCCACAATCAAACAAAGTGATTGATAAGAGAAAATAAATAGAAAATTCTCACTAGAGTTTCAATAACATCCAAAAAATAAAGAGTCTATTACATAAAAATGGTATTTATAGTAAAACCCTTAAATAAGATAAAAACTATTAAAAACTAGTGAAAATAATAAATGATAGTTCAGTCAAATACATAATTTGTCGGCCTAGAAAGTAAGATGGTGGCCTATAATTCAAAGATGACGGCGTAAGTGGCAACCTACATGCCATGACGCTTTAGTCTTCATAAGCTCATTCTGAAGCACCAACACGTGTAGTTCATTGAAGTCATAATATATGGATGGAACATCAACCAAATTAGCTTGTTCTGCTTCCAAATTATCTAACAAAACTTGCATGGTAAGATTTTTTAATCCTCGAGCTCGGCCTCTAGTGATTGGTCCTATAACTTGACTGACTTGATTCCCATCAAGAAAAATGTACTTGGCTAGGAATTAAACATTTTTAAAACACTCTTGACAATTGGTCAAAATGAACCGACCATTATGTACCTATAGGAAAAATAAGAAGTACATTATTTAGTTACAGCAAGAATATGTTAATTTTAGAATAAGTTCAACAACAACAAAATTTTATGATATGTTAAAGATAGATATTAAAATTTTGAAAATTTCCTATAGCGAAAATAAATAGCAATATCATTTGCGAAGTAATTGAAATAAGTGGCAATCTCAGCGAAATCAATACCTGATTCATTAATAATCCTTGCCCTTGTATAGAAGCAAATGGTATCTGCAACCATACCACAACTTTCCTTTTATATATATATATATATATATATATAAAGGAGTTAATTAGTAATCATGTCTGAGCGCGAGAATTAAGTAATTGAATAAGAAATAAGATTAAAAAAAAAAGGAAGAAGAATTGATTAGCTTTTCCTACTCAGACCAATAATTGTGATAATATATAAATTTTATGAAATTATTCCTATGTGATAATTTTATCAATATTTATACTTTACTGATTAATTCATGTGGCAATTAATTAGATGATAATTTATCAATATTTATATTTACACTTTCATGAGAATGCAAATTTTTTTTCTTTCTTGAGACAATATCAAAAGAGGCAATTTAGAAAAGGAGGTATATTTCTAATATACAAATATTTTTTATTTGAGAAAATAGACTCCAAAGAGAAATTGAAAACTACAAAAGTTTACATAAGCTCCTTAATAAATGTATCTCTTTCTTTTTAAAGGCATTCTGCAGCTTTTTTATTATGGAGATTTGATTGGAAACATAGTTTTCCAAGAAAAAGGAAAAAAAAAAAAAAAGTCCAACCATGATTTACCTCTAGCCCAAAAAAAAAAAAGAATTCGTTTTGACTTTAATACGATTTTTTCCAAATTCAAAATGTACCAAAAACAGCGACCAGAGAAGTGCGTGCATGGCGATTAGATGAGCCGATAAAGGAGGTTACCGCAGTAGAAAAAAGTGAAGCTTAGAACATTAAAGTCTTCTTCAACCTGCCATTTTAGCAATTCATCTTGCCATCCTACAAAACAAAATTCAAATAATTCATAATCAACCGCATTGATGGAAAAAAATTACGGCACAACACCAACGAACCGCAAAGAGATGGCATTTGCGAATGCATTGAGCAAAAAATGATAAGTTACCAAAATTATTTTAACAGCAAGATGCAAAAGAAAATTGTTTTAAAACATTCAGTAGGAAAAAGTTACTGTTTCTAGATTTGTTGGTGCTGCTACCTGAAGGAGAAATACGTAATGGGAGTTATAGATGATGTAAGTTTTTCTAGAAACTGAACGGTGGATGGAGGAAAGGTAGCTGGAGAAAGAAAAGAAAGTGAGATAAAAAAAAATATTTAAATAAAAAAATTGGACTCTAAATGGATAAAGAATTGCCTTTATAATAATAAATAGCGAGACGTCAAGTTTACATCCACCTGTTATTATCATAATTCATTAAATTATAAGACTATTAGTTTATTTTTATATCCAAGCAAGAAAAAAATATGTATATTTCGATTTGCTTTCCTTTTCTTTTTATTTTGGCATACTTCCTTCCATTTTCAACTTGGTAAAGTGTCGTGCAACATGGTGTTAATGTAATACGTGTTTATTAGGTGAAAAGGATTTTTTTTAATAAAAAATAAAAATAAAAAACCTTAACGTGGAATGAGACATGGGAGCCATGTCACGAAAGTCCACTCAATTGTACAGCATGTTAGGTTAGTGGACGTGACAAATTGTGATTGGGCCCAAAAACGCACCAACCGGACACAATACAACAATGGACGATGATAAGAGACCTGACTCCGACACCGACACCCAATATCAGCCCCACACACCAACGCAATAGCCACAACATCAAATCCACCTAAATAAAGCCTCCGAGCATCCGTTGCTACCCTAATTACAGCAAAACCCTAAACTGTAACCATCACCATTTCTCGCCACATAATAAAGAACAATACCTAGCCAGCCGGCATTTTTTTTCCTGTCTTTTTTTTTTTAATTCTTGCCGGATATCCGACAGCATGGACTCTTCCCGCCGCCGCCGTATCTCTATTCTCACACCTTTTACTCGTACTAGGTTTTCCACCTCCACTAGAGCCATTATCACTGCCATTACCACCCACTAAACAACCCCCCCCCCCCAATTGGGTTGTCGTACGTTTTCTTTTTCCTTCAAAGATTTAAACTTGACTGAGTCTTTTTGAAGAAACTAGCGTTTTAGTCAAATGGGTGCGTTAAAGACTACGTTTTTTGGGGAATACACTCTTCAAGTCACTCGTTCCGTTAAGCTCGATAGGTCTCTCTCTCTCTCTCTCTCTGTATGTATGTATGTATGTATGTATGTATGTATATTCAATTTGTTTAGTGCTCCTGCACATTGTTTTGTTGATAATCTAGCAAGGACCCCTGTAATTGGACCGGTAAACTATATTTGTTCAGTATAGCTTGCACTACTATATGGTTAATTCCGAGAAAAGCATACTTATTTTTTTGGTAAGTACCTATTGTAGTTTAGCAATTGTGATTGCCAAATATAGGAGGATTTGAATATAGGAGTGCTAACCAATACTGCCCAGAAATTATATGTTAGGTGAAACGTAATGAAGTTGAGATGGGTTTTTAGTATGGCGAGTCCTTTAGGTATGGAGGGGATGGGAATCGGTTCCTAGCTGAAGTATTTGGTGGTGGTTCTGTGTTAAATCAGTAATTGTTTATTGCATGCTGCTCTTGGGAAATGCCATCCTTGGATAAACAGCTGAGAAGAGACTTTTCTTTTGGAAACAATGGAAATGATATGTTGTCAAGAACCTCCGTGAAACGATAGCGTTCTGTTTATGCGTATTGTGAAATAATGAAATGGCTATGGTGGTCCTTCAAATGCATTATCTGACTAAAAAATATTGTCTATGATAGCATCTTAATTGTAAGTTGGATCTGCCGATGTTTATATTTGCCGGTGAAGAAAACAGGAAATTTTAGTTATCAAAAGAGGCATATACCAATTGATGTTTTTAGTAACTTCAAAAAAGCATGATTTTTGCGAGGTGAATGTTCAATTTTGTCAGCTTACTTTGTGGATTATAAATAGCTTACAATATAAAGCTGATGATTCTACTAACTGGGCAAAGAAAAAACAGTACTTGAAATCTTACGCATAGTTTTCTTGGTGATTTCAAGCAGGACAATTGCAAAATGGAAGTCTCCTAGAGCTGCTGTTGTCCCAAATTTTCATCTCCCCATGCGTAGTTATGAGGTGAAAAACAGGTATGCCATACAATGTGACATTGTTGTATTCTGTACATGTCTTGCTAAATCACAGTGAAAACTCATCTGCAGCAAAGCCTGTGCCCGAATCTCATACTAAATGACTTTTTGAAGTGTTGCATGAAATGCAAAACAAGATTTTGCCAATCCGTCTCTTTCTTGGTTTATCCACATATTCATGTGTGCTTTTGCCTGTGCATTGTAGCTTGTGCTTTCTCTACTGCAACTACATAAATGAATATGAAGGCAAGAGAATTTCTCTTTTGCCTCTTAAAAAAGCAAGAAACTTGTTACATTATGTATGTTTTTTCGGTATCTGTGAAATAAATATTTTCCTGTCCAATCTATGCACGTGTACAGGTTTGAAATGCTTTTTTTTCCCTTCTCTGAAATAACTCTAATATTGGAATTGTTCTAATGCACTGCCTTTGAACAATTTGATGGAATGGCATTTGTATTGTTGTCTAGGATTACAATAGATCTAGTGATTTTGTGTTATTTTTCTTCACGCAGGACATCCGTGGAAGATATAAAAGCTCTTAGGCTGATTACAGCCATCAAGACACCATACTTGCCTGATGGAAGATTTGATCTAGAAGCATATGATGACATGGTCAACATGCAGATCATACAGGGTGTCGAAGGTTTAATTGTTGGTGGCACAACAGGTGAAGGTCAGTTGATGAGCTGGGACGAACACATCATGCTTATTGGTCACACGGTCAACTGTTATGGCGCTTCAATCAAGGTAATTGGAAATACAGGAAGTAACTCAACTCAGGAAGCAATTCATGGCAGTGAGCAGGGCTTTGCTGTGGGGATGCATGCTGCTCTTCACATCAATCCTTACTACGGAAAGACGTCCTTGGAAGGCTTGAGTTCTCACTTTGATAGCGTGCTATCGATGGGTCCAACTATCATATACAATGTGCCATCGAGGACTGGCCAAGATATTCCACCCACCGTGATCAATACCTTGTCAAATAGCAAAAATTTTGCAGGTGTTAAAGAATGTGTTGGACATGATAGAGTGAAACAGTATACCGAGAAAGGCATTGTAGTGTGGAGTGGAAATGATGATCAATGCCACGATTCTAGGTGGAATTATGGAGCTACAGGAGTGATTTCTGTTACAAGCAACTTAGTTCCTGGGTTAATGCGAGAGCTCATGTTCGGAGGAAAATACCCCTCATTGAACGAGAAGCTTATGCCGTTGATCAATTGGCTTTTCTACGAGCCAAACCCAATTGGCTTAAACACTGCTCTTGCACAGCTTGGAGTTGTGCGTCCAGTTTTCCGGCTTCCATATGTCCCACTTCCTCGTGCAAAGAGGGAGGAGTTTGTGAAGATAGTGAATGCGATAGGGCGCGAATACTTTGTCGGAGATAAAGAAGTGAAGGTCCTGGATGATGATGATTTCATCTTGGTTGGCCGGTGGTGATTCTGGAACATGCTTTCCCTTTTCACTGTAGTTGCCGGTGTTTGTCAAATACATATGAAACATATAAAATAAACTGGTCTACTGTTTTCAGAGAAGCCGCTGGTTGTGTCAGATTGTACCTTGCTGTCTTGAGTTAATTTCAGTGTAATATAATCTTAGTTTGTCTTCAAATGATGAATGTTGAAGGATTTTATCCTACAAAATAATGGAGTGGCTAACAAGTGCTGGAGCAGTTCGACTAGGCTGTAGACGAATACAGGTTGGGCTATAGAGTATTGAATAAGCTCGATTCAAAAATTCAAGATTCAAGTTTAACGAGAAATAATTCTAAGTTTGAGTTTAATTAAAAACCCTTCATTAATCTTTGTTTTTTAATTACTAAAACAATATCTCGTAGGGTTTGAGTCTTTCTTTTCTCTCTTTTTCTTTCTTTAATTAAAAAGGTTTCACAAATTAATTTGTACTTTTATATAGTAATTGCCTGGAAAGTCATTAAAGTGGAATGAATTAGTTTTCCAAGTGATGGGATTCCTTAACTCTTTTGCCCTCTTCCATCCGTAGAAAAAATGATCATAGAAATTTCATATGGAACCTGATACTTGGAATTATCACCCATTGACTCATAGCACGAAATTGGCTCTAAAGCACGACGCAGTGATAAAGAAAGTTCACGATAGAAAAGACCTGATAGCTTACTTGACCAGTACGTTCATATGAGGAGCCTGCTACATTTCTCTAGATTTTTCGTTTAGCTATTCTAATTTCTAAGTCAAATGATGTCACACGATGTGTCTTTATCTGATGAATTAAATGTATGAAATCATGTATGTTACGTTTTTTTATATCATTTTTGTCACAAGAAAATTCTATATATAATCAGGTTATAATATCAATTACTTTGAATGCATTTATTAAAAGTTAGAAGATAAAAAAAAGTAGCGGTAAACTCAGATTTTTAGTAAATAAAGCCAAATAATATGAGGCGACTGCTACATTTGTCTAGATCTTTCATTTAACTATTTCAAGTCAAATAATGTCTCCTTATTTGATGAATTAAATATATGCAACAGGAAATTCTCTATATAATCAGGTTATAATATCAATTACTTTGAATGCATTTATTAAAGGTTAGAAGATAAAAAAAATAGCGGTAAACTCAGATTTTTAGTAAATAAAGCTAAATAATATGAGGCGGCTGCTACATTTGTCTAGATCTTTCATTTAACTATTTCAAGTCAAATGATGTCTCCTTATTTGATGAATTAAATATATGCGACGATATATTTTTTTATATTATTATTTTCACCAAGGAAATTCTATATACGATCAAACCAAAATATATTGATTGCTTCAAACGCACTTGTTAAAGGTTAAAAGACAAAAAGAATAACAATAAACTTATATTTTTAGTGAACACAAAACCATTCTAAGCTTATATGCAGCCCCCTCTTATAGTAAAGCAATAAGAATTTGCAATTTCTAAAATGGTTGTTCATGACAATGTTTATATTTCTTCACAAGTCTGAAGACAAAGGAAGGATTTGTATCTTCTTGCAATATCTTTATGCAAGATTGAAACAATCAAAGAATTCAACTCTTTTATATTAACATAGCACCTTGCTAAATGAAAACTTTACAAGTCACATGCAGCTTATTTCATTGCCCTCTTCCTTTCCTCCTCTTCAGCTTCAATCCAAGCAGCCTATGCACACAAAACCCGAGTGAAAAGATAGGTTGTAAGAAACATTGAAATAAAGCAAACAACAGGAAGTCACAAGGCCTTACCTTATCTCTTTCAAGCCTCGAAAGATGTGGCCTAATGGAATTTCCCAAGCTTAAACCTCCCCATGCTTCTTGCAACTCCTTTTCTCTTGCCTCTCTACGCGATACAAAGACCTTAACCTCTTCTCCTGGCTGTGAAGCAGCAACCGACTTTTCCCTCTCAAGTCGTGGTTTATGTTTAACTAAAATTTGGTCCAAACCACCATGCTCGTCTGTTTGCAGATGAGTGGTTTTGCTTTAGGACGATATTCATCCTGGGATTTTAGTCTCATTTTCTCCTTCTCCAGAGTAGAGACATGCTTGACCAGCACTTTATCTAAGCTCTCACAATTCTCGGTAGCAGATTCATCTTGTTTTTTTTTATGTTTCTGATACGCATTACTGCTTTCTGATGACCATGCTTGCTTTTCCCTGTCCAAGCGATGTACTGGTTTGATTAATATATTCTCTAGACTGTCTTCAGTCCTTTCGCTTCCACTCCCACCTGACTTCATATTTTCTTTCCCAAGTAAATTCTTCATTCCTTGATTATCCTCTCTCCTCAACTTTGCTTCTTGGACCTCCCTTTCAAGCCTAGAGACGTGCTTCACCAGGAACTTGTCTAAACTAGGAATTTCAACATTTGTGGTGGCCTGCGCATTAAAGCCATCCTCAACTCTTTTTGGCTCCTTTGCTTTTTCACGCTTTCTTTTTATCTCTTCAATTTCCCTTTCAAGCCTTGATGAATGCTTAATCAACATGCTTCCCAAGTCATCACATACATTTGCATGATTATCTGATTTGTTGCTTTCTTCTAATTTACTCTCTGCTCCATCATTCTTCTTCCCATCTTCGCTATTCAATTTGGGTGTTGACAAATGTATGTCACACAGCTTTTCGGTTTCATCTGAAGTGACATTTCCATCATTCATTTCTTTTTCATTCTCATGGCTTCCAACCCTTGCAGAATTGCTTCTGCTAGACTTAGCTTCCTGCACCTCTTTTTCAATTTTTGACACGTGCTTAACTAGGAATTTATCCAAACTGGGGATATCAGGCTCTTTTCTTGCATAGTTTCTTACAAAAGCAGAGGAAGACATTCTTCGGAAAGTATCAGCAGTCGAGGTGTTGTGATTAGCGGTAGTAGTATGGCCTTCAGCTTCAGCTAAGGCAGCATTTAAACCACAAGTTGCAACAATAGTAGCAAGAGAAGAAAGTTCTTCTTCTTGCAAGCATTTGAGCCTCTCAAACATCATATCTACAAGCTTTTCTCTAGTAAGTTTTTCCATGGACTGTCTTCTCCTGTATTTACTTCTCACAATTGCATCAAGAGAATCCAGATCAACATCTGCAGCAACATTCTTTTCAGAGATAGTTTCAAAGTCCGAACCAGACTCTGAGTCATATTCTGAGGAATGCTCCAATTGGTTATTCTCTGCTGTGTCAGGGTTCTGGGAGATTTTGTGCAGCAAATCTTTTACTTCATCCTTGCTAAATGATGAGCGATTGGCAAGTCTAATGAATGCAGTTTTAACTGCAGCTGCTACTTCTCTATCCACGTCAAATGCGGTTTCAAAGGAAGCTGTGACCATATGTGTAAGAAATTCTCCACAGTTTATTGATGATGTTACCACCTTTGAAGGTTTTCGTGGACAGTTTGGTTTGTCGTACATTATCACCCGAGAGCAGATGCAGCTTCAAAAGCTTCAGCAGCAGCTTTTTCTGCTCTTAATGACTCTTCTTCTGCTTCTTTATTTTGTATCCTGGGGGAAAAGATCAAGTCATTCCGCTTTAGCGGAGACATGGAATCTCTGGAAAATCATACATTTAGTTTTCACAACTTTACCTGGCTGCTCGAAGTATTCTACACCAAGATGCTTCTACCAAGGCAACCTTCCGAGCCTCCATTGCCTTGTGAGCAGCATCTCTTGCTGCAATCTTTTCTCTCAATACTTTTGAATAATGTGGATTTGCATCACAAAGAGTCTCATCAAGAGTCGAATTCATTCCATCCACTTCCTGAAATAGAGCAGTAAAACATTAACACTTGAATCTTCCAAGAGGTATGCATACACTGCAACAAAATGAGCCAATACAACCTGCAGCATTTTGATTTTCCTGCTTAAGTAGGAATCCACCTTTTTGCGGGGGAACCAGCTAAGAGGAGAAGTTTTACGGCGAGGAGGCTTCTTGATTGATCTGCTAATGATATTTGTTGACTGGCCATTTCCCTTTAGCGGCCTATTCTGCAGCATTCATTTGCAGAGAAGCACTATATCATGAGAAAAAGTTGCAATTGCTAACTCATGCAGCAGCAACGAGGAGTAAGTACTGAACGATCATCAAACAATCCAACTATTTTGCATATCTAAGCACTATGAAACAACAGTTGAATCTAGGTGCCTAATGATTTGCATGAGGGGATACTTGCCAGAAATCCTCTGTGTTTGTCCCAAAATTCACTCAAGTGCTCTTTATTCATACCAAAATTTAGTCATACCATCTATATTTGGAGTAAGTCATTGAAGTCCACTATAAGTAAATACCTATGTTTACAACTGTGAAACATAAAAGTATTAATTGAGGGACTTAGTGCAACAACAAAAACATAGAGAACTTAATGGACTCACCTAATGCATGTAAGGCTTATTTGATTCTAAACATAAAAGACTTAAATGATTCACTTTCGGCACAAACAGTATGAGGGGCTAATTTATACAGAAGCTAGATTCTTCTAACATTAATTGTGACAACAATGAAGCGCAAATCTTCATTGTTTCGTCAAACTCGAAATTTCTACAAATAAAACAATGAAGAGAAAAGAAATGCGTAACAAAATCTTTTGTACCTGTCATGAAAATCAAATGATCAATTAATACTGTCCTTGAATATATACTCAATGATTCAAACAAACACAAACGATTCCTCGCCACGGACTCTCTTTGCTTCGATGATCATTCTATTTCTTTTCAAACATTATACAGAAACAAACTACAAATCAATAACACAAGCATACAATTACAACATTTAAAAATTCCATTTGGCATTGACATCCAATAGCCAATGGGTTCTACCCGGTGCTTCTCTTCTGATTTCTTCAGGAGAGCACCAGGTTGAAATCTCTTTTGTTGTAATGGCCAAAAAACAAAACTGACTTCCAATAACAACCTGAAAGCTCTATCCCAAAACAAATTCCACGAAACATCTTCCATACCCAATTCATGAAACCTGATCAACTCACCGCTACAAATTCAAGATTACAACAAGAACTAGACTAAACAATAAAAAAATTGAAAATGCAGGGAGACGCTTTGACTCACCGTTCCGGACCTTGTCACGGTGGTGGACTCCACTGGGCTTCTATGCATTCCATTTGAGTTGACACCCGGGTCCGTATTTTCCTTTTCGGACACCGATATGCAACCAAGGTCTAAACAGCCTAAATCCATGGTGGCTTTTAGCATAAAAATTTCAGGATTATCGGACAACTTTTCAAAATTTACCAAAACTGAAAATAAAAAAGGGTTAGGAAGGGTGATGAAGAATGGTACTTTGAATTTGTTCGCAGGTATTGAAAATCAGAATAGAAGAATCAAGATAGAGAGAAAATAATTGGATTGCTACTTTGCTAGAGTTGGAAAATTTTTAATGTGTTTTCTTGAAAATTGTGCTTTTCGAATGGGGTTTTTAAATCTTAAAGTAGCCGTTACGAGGGTTTTGGTCTTGTTTCAACGGTCATTTTTATATCTGCAGGAGTTCTGCTCCAGTACGGTTGGTGTACACAGAAGTACAAATCAGACTCGACAATTTCTCGGAGCTCTTTCTCTCCCTCAATGTCCCTTTTCTTTTCTTTTTTTTTTTTTTTTTTTTGCCAAACAATGATAATATTAATTATGCATGGACAGTGCTAAACCGCTAGGGATACAAGAAGATAAACCATTATAAGCTTTTCGATTCGTCTGATCAGTTAAAAATTCAATATGGTTTTTGGGTCAAGTTTGAGTATATAGTAAAAACCTTATAGGATCGGGTTTGAACAATATAATAAACTCGATAATTCGATATTATAATTTTAAATAAATAAATAAAAATCGTTACTAATAGTGTAAAAAGAGGAAAGAAGATATGAATGAGTTATCATTTTTTTAACCTTCCAATAATGTTTTTTCTTTTATATCTACTAGACTAATTACGGATTTTAGAACTTTTTATTAAATTATGTTTGAGTTGCTTGTTGTAGATATTAATATTATTTGTCCTTTGTCATATTTTTGTCCCAAAAAATGATTTAATTTAACTATATTTTTAAGATATTATACAGTGATAAAAGTAATATATTTATATGTTTAAATGTTGTATAATAAATGTAACCTATAACATTTTCTATCAATTCTATATACATCTTTTTATTTATAATGTATAGGAAACTTGTGTTAGAAGCACCATCTTTTCTTAAATTTATTATTAAATTTGAAAATAAGTTGAAAAAAAAAAAAGATTATTAGATTAGGTTTCAAGTTCTAAATCAAATCATGTAAAGCAGGTTTGGATCTAATATGAAAACCCTATAAGATTATAGGGTCTAGTTTGATAGATGCTATAAGATAGTGGATTGGATTTTAGCTTCATATGATCTATCCAAAACCTAACATGATTACATCCTTAAATAGTACACATATGTGGAGGTCTAGTTACATGAGCATAATACAGTAAACCACGTAAAAGACTTGGGGGATTTAACTCTAAAAACAAAGGCACAAGCCCTTTTTACCCTTAGCCACAACTGCTATGCACAAGCATTTGCTTTATTACAGGCTAAAGAGAAAATATAAGATTGAAAACTATTTTATAAAGTCTTAATATTTGAGATGGTAGTTGAAATGGACCATGATCTTCCTTGATCCTTCTTAAAAATCATATATTTCTTTTTACCTTTTCCATTAATTTTAATTTGCCCATTTGGTTTTTCCAAAAAATTGTGAAGCACAATGCTAATCTTTCTAGACCATTATTTTTTTTAAATCAAAGGAGAAATACTATTTTTTATTAGACGAAAACTTAACAATATTGCTGCTGTCTTGCATGGTCATGTTTTTGTTATCTAAGTATAATGAGGAAAAAAAATAAAATATGGAGTTATGGTAAATGTGAATTAAATTAAAGAGTTTTCTAGTATATTTCCGTAGGGTTATTATTTTTTTTTTTTTTTTTTTTTTTTGGGAGGAGGGGCAAGCACTTCTAAAAGAAAATTCAAAAAATGAGATCTCGAGGAAAGGAAAAAAAAAAAAGAAGAAGAAGAAGAATTCGCTTTTAGAGTCTTACATGTGGCGCAACAGCCAACAATAAATGTTTGTAACTTTAAGGTGAGAATTTGAATTGGACTCCCAATCATGACACGTACCTCCATTTCCAATTATAAAACTACCTTCCACTGTACTATACAACCACACGTGTTACCATGCTTATAATGTTCTATATAACCATTTTAAAATCATGTCTTCAGCACATAATTTTAACTACTATATTGTAAGTTTTTTTAGTTTAATTTTTTCAAACGTATCGTTATTATGACATGTGACCTGACTTTAAACCTTATAGATCGTAATAAAAAATCTGCATATTTAATGGGTCAAGCAGACTAGACATCCGATTATATTGAGTTAATGATTCATCCAATTGTATCCATAATCAAAAGTGTATGGTAAGCAAGCTTTTCAAATTTCTTTACAAGGATTAAAAAAAAAGAAAAAACAAAAGAGAATTCCTACGATAAAAGTGCATATTCCTTTTTCTAACCAAGTTTTGTCAAGATATCACCCAAAGTATTCACTTCTCTAGTGTAAGCTCCATCTCTATCTTCAACCCTTATCAAACTCCCAAATTGGTTCTGCATAAAATTGTGAAGAAATCACAAATAACACCATAAACCTAAACTAAATTACCTTTAACTTATAAATTTTATTAACATTAAGGATGGACAGGTAACTCTATTATATACGATACCTAATCGAGTCCAATGGATATTGAAGGTCATAAAATAAGAATAAATACAAATTTCTTAGAATCTATTCGGACAAAATAGGGTATTTCTAGCTTTCCTTTTCCCCTTCTCTCCTCAACTTGAAACACTAATCTACCATGATTGTCTAATTAGAGAAGCAAAAGAAAATGTACACTTATTAATTTACTCTTCAATTCTTTTTTTTTTTTTGGGTAAGTTTTTCCCATAAATGTAATTGTGAAACATGGATTACGAAATTTAGTAAATGGATAATCACTTTGTTTCATGTTATATGCTTGTTATTTTACAAATGATGTTATTCTTCCTCTACGAGAGTATCTCAAGTTTCACATATAACAAAATCAACTTATTATAAAACTTATTATATTAAGAAATTACTTCGAAAATTTTTTTTTATAAATTATTTATAATAAACATATGAAAATTAGATAAATTTTTTATATTACATAAAATCGTATATATTACTATCTATAAAAAAATATATTATATATTCTAAGTGATACCCTATACTTGATTTCAAAGAATACAATATATAAGGAGATATAAGATGTTATGAAGTAGTTCGATACATATTTCAATACCCTACACCGAACGAGATAAATATGATAAGATTCCATTCCTATCCACCTATATCAGTTCACCTTTAATTAATGTATTAAGCTTTTATATAGACAGATAACACGAATAACATTGCATATTTCCCTAACTCGTGGTGTCAGAATACATTGCAAATTGTTCAAGTAGCTGCCTAATTCACCCAAATATTTTTCAACAATGATTTTTCTTATTTCCTTCTCGTGTCAGCTGAAGGTCCAAAAAGCCTCCCAAGCTTCAGCGTCAACAACATTTGAATTATGGATATTTTACGATATTCCACAATTCAATCATCTTGTTCATTGCTTAACATACCTCTTATAAAAAAATTCAGTTGTCAAACTAACATATAAGATTTACTGGCAATGTTATCATCGGGTCTTGTTGTAAGATATTGTGGATCAAAGTTTAGCAATCAAAGGAATAGAAAACCTTATAAGAAAATCACAGTCGATTTCTAAAATTAAATCATAGAGAAGAAATTAAGCAAAGAACCAAGATGATGATGATGATCATGATGAAAGACTGCACAATTAGATATGGAAGTATGCCATGCTTTGCTAAACTTGATGTCCAAAATATCGAATCATAATAAAATAGATGAGGTTCGTTGAAGCAATTAAATTGTTATAATTTTATTTGCAGCAGAGATTCAAATGGAATGGACTGAAGATATTTCATGTTTCATCGCTTCCATGCTTGCTGCTCTCAGCTGCCATGGAATGGGGTTCCTCAAGGGTCTAGAGGAAGCTGTATCAGAGTAAAAACAAAACCCTGTACCTTGTAAGAGAAAAGCAAGCAAGCAGCAGCAGCAGCAGCAAGAACAAGAACTTGCTACAAAAAAAATATTTAAAAAGTGGTCCTTCTCTTTATGCAGATGAAATTATCCAATCCTCATTCACATGTTTTATTTTGAATTATTCTTTTCCCAACATGGGGAAGAAGTTGCTTGGAGCAGTGTGGCTGCCTTTTACATGAATCTGTATCGGTGTAGCGAAAGGTCTTCCACCTCAACAGATAATGCAACCGCACAAATTGCAACTCCCTCCACATTGATGATCAGTCTCGTTCTTCCTGGTCTCTAATCCACTTGGTCGCCACCCACTTCTCCCCTTTAATTACTGGACAGCTTCCATGAAGAGAAGTCTATAAGAAAGAAAACAGGGAAGGTGAAAAACAAAGTCACACAACATATACTACTTCCATCATAAATAATTCTTGAGCATTATGAAGTCAACAATTGATGTGTGTTTGTTTCATGGCAAAAATAAATAAATAAATAAAGCTCCCTTTTTTGATACATGTCACAATGAAAGTTTAGCAAATGTTAAATATTTCATGGTAGTTTCAAGAGATTGAGGATACTAATGGCTTAGGGCAATAAGTAATGATGAAAGGTGACAGAAGGTGACGACAAAGGGTAGTCACTAACTGTGACGATCTCTTGTATATTAGAAGTATATGAGAAGATTATTATAAATATTTTTTTTATTTTTATTTTTGGTATTACCTCCTCACCAATTTTAATGTCTCCTCCTGCCGAAACCACAAAAGCTAATAAAGCTCTTTATAGGGGTGTGAGTACTCTTCTGGATAGAAGCTCTTACTTATCGGTTGACTGCCCACAGTCAATGATATTCCATTTTACACAAACCCCCACACATATTTTACTGTTGCCTGTACATGAGATATTAATAAAACGTGATACTTTTCAGATTGATTCTTGCCCACGTCCCAATCTACTTATTATTGGTTATTTACTGTTGCCTACGTGTGTTGCTTACAGATATTAAGACTAATCGTTAACCGAATAATACTGCGTTAGGCTTGCTTACTACTACTACTAAGGTAGGATAGTAAATGTCGCACGGTTCCATTGTGCTAGCAAAAAGCCTAAAACCGTGACAGTTGGTATTAGAGTTTAGGTTATTCCAGTGGGGACAACCATGACACGACAAGAAGAGATTGCTCGAAGACTGGATGCTTTGGATATGCAGGTAGCAGATGTTTCTTGACATCTTGACGCCTTACTGCTGCTTAATAAGAGAATGACTGATGTTGAGACATCAAGTCAAGAAATCACCATGAAGGTTGGTGAAATGGCTGAAGAATTCAGGGCTGCTATTACCACTCTTCAGGAGGAATCTCAAGTAGTTGTTGAAGGGTTGAGAAATGGGTTGGTAAGATATGCTACTGTAGAGACAGTGGAAGAGTTGAGGCAGCAAGTCACATTGTTGAAGTGAGCTATTGCAAATGCTCCCGCCTAAGCCTAAGCTTAAGCTCCTATTGCTCAACCTAAAGTGCCTGAGCCAAAACTATTCACTAGCGTGAGGGATGCCAAAATATTGGAGAACTTCATCTTCGACATAGAACAATATTTCACAGCTATGGGATATACTGATGAGGGCACAAAAGTCTCCATAGCCACTATGTTTCTACTAGGTGATGCCAAGCTGTGGTGGCGCACCAAATATGAGCAGATCCAGAATGGTACAACACATGCAGATACATGGGCATAGTTGAGGACTAAGTTGCGAACTCAATTCTTCTCTGAAAATGTTGAGTATAATGCCAGGAAAAAGCTACGTGAGCTTCGCCATGGCGATGACATCTGGTAGTATGTCAGAGATTTTTCGGCACCCATGCTTGATATCAAAGTATGAGTGAAAATGATAAGTTGTTCTATTTCCTAGAGGGATTGAAGCCATATGCCATGAATGAGTTGCAAAGCCAACAAGTAGAGAATTTGACTCGAGTGCAAATAGCGCTGAGTGCTTGACAGACTACATCAATGATTCTAGAGGGAATGGTGTGTTATCGGGACACGATGGTGGAAAGTCTGGCAAGTCAGGCAAACCCAAGAGTAGAAGCCTCAAGTTCTAACAACCACGGTAATGGAATGGGCCAGAAGAAATTTTATGCTCTCAACAATGGGGAAAAATGATGCATCAAACAGTGGCTAGAAGCTAACACTCGCTTGTTTCCTGTGTAGTGGACCTCACAGGTAGCAGAATGTTCAACTAAGGCTGCACTGAATGCCCTAACAAGAAGGCGGAGGCTACTTGTCCGAATGAGAAGTCTGAGGAAGATTGTGAAGAGCAACCAAGGATGGGAGCTTTACACATGTTGTCAGCCGTTGGGAAGGCCTGCACGATGCCTAGCAAAGCCAAGACTGATAATGAACTGATGTTTGTTCAGTTGCACATCAACGACAAGATTGCCAGTGCAATGATTGATTTTAGAGCTACACAATTTCATTGATGTGCCTGAAGCTCAGAGATTGGAGCTAGTGTTGTATGATGATTCTAGCCAAATTAAAGCTGTAAACTCCAAGGCCTGTCCGGTTCAAGGAGTTGCAAAGAGTGTGAAGATGAAGGTTGGAGATTGAAGCGGGAATCTCAACTTCACTGTTGTCCCATTAGATAACTTCAGAATAGTCCTATGGATAGAATTTTTGAGAATTGCTCAAGTTGCTTCCTTGCCAGTAGCTAATTGCCTGATGTTCATAAACGATAAGCCATGTTATGTGCCCGTTCAAAGGAGAAAAGCTGGTAATGGGAGTAACAGCGGTAAGAACATTGGGGCAATGATGCTTTCAGCGCTCCAATTGAAGTGGGGGCTCCAGCACCAGGAGCTAACATTCCTTGCCGTCTTGACAGAGAAGCAGGATAGAGGGAATGCTGAGATTCCGAGGGTAATTCAAAATATCCTGAAGGAGTATGGTTCCATTATGCCCGACAAGCTCTCGAAGGAGTTATCTCCAAGAAGGCCCGTAAATCATGAGATTAAGCTGATCCCAAGGGCCAAGCCTCCTGATAGAATGTCGCTCATAAACTAGCAGAATTGAGAAAGCAGCTTGATGAGTTGTTAGAGGCGGGTTTCATTCATCCATCAAAAGAACCATACAGGGCTCCTGTTTTATTTCAAAAGAAGCAAGATGGGAGTTTGAGATTTTATATTGATTATCGGGCTCTTAACAAACTTAAAGTGAGAAATCATTATCCGATTCTTCTTATTGCCGATTTGTTTGATCAACTGAGTGGTGCCAAATACTTTACCAAATTAGATTTTCGCTCAGACTATCATCAAGTCCGCATTGCTGAGGGAGATGAGCCCAAAACTAGTTGTGTAATCCGCTATGGGGCTTACAAATTCCTGGTGATGCCATTCGATCTCACTAATGCTCCTGCAACTTTTTGTACTTTAATGAATAATGTTTTTCGTGATTATCTGGATAAATTTGTTGTTGTCTATCTAGACGACATTGTTGTGTATAGCAGAACGTTGAAGGACCATGCGAAACACTTGCAGATGGTATTTCAGAAGTTGAGGGAAAACCATTTGTACGTGAAGCGTGAAAAATATGCCTTTGCCTAGAAGTGCATCAACTTTCTCGAGCATATGATTGAAGAAGGGAAAATCAGAATGGATAGAGCTAAGGTAGATGCTATTCGAAAGTGGCTTGTTCCAAGAAACGTCACCGAGCTACGCTCGTTTCTTGGACTTGCTAATTATTACCGGCCGTTTGTAGAGGGATACTCCAGGAGGGTTACTCCCCTTACAAATCTTTTGAAGGACTGAGTATGGTCTTGGAATGAAGAGTGTCAGGTTGCCTTCGAAGAGTTGAAGCAGCTGGTCCTCGCCCTACCTGACATCTCCAAACCTTTTGAAGTCCACACGGATGCCTCTAATATCGCCTTAAGTAGGGTAGTGATCCAGGAGGGCCATCCAGTGGCATACGAGTCCGAAGCTGAACCCCACTGAGCGTAGATACTCAGCACAAGAGAAAAAGCTATTAGCTATTGTACACTGCCTTAGAACGTGGAAGCATTACTTATTGGGGTCAAAGTTCCTTGTGAGAACTGATAATTCTACTGCCAGCCATATTCTTACTCAACCGAAACTATCAGCCAAGCAAGCGAGATGACAGGAATTCCTTGCAGAGTTTGATATGGAGAATGTGTATCGCAGTGGGCATCCAAATCAGGTGGAAGATGCTTTGAGTAAAAGAGTAGATTTGGCTTATTTGGCCGAGATAGCCCAGCAGTCTGCCAGTGGAGTTGCCGATACTATCCGAGAACAGATCAAAGAACACTTAAGCCAAGACTTGTTGGTCAAGAACTTGAAGCAGTTGATTGATGAGGGTAAGACTCGCAAATTTTAGGTTGAAGGTGATTTGATCTACACCAAAGATCGACGCTTGTATGTTCCTAAGACAGGGAACTTGAGGAAGGCGCTCATGAGGGAGTGCCATAATGTATTATAGGCTAGTCATTCCAGATGGCAGAGGATGATGAGCTTGTTGAAGCAAGGTTATTATTAGCCGGATATGAAGGAAGATGTGATGAACTACACCAAAACGTGCTTAACTTGTCAGCAAGACAAGATCGAGAGGCAGAAACCTGCAGGGTTGTTGGAACCCCTTCCAGTGCCTTCTCGCCTATAGGAGAGTATTTCCATGGATTTCATCACTTGTCTACCTAAAATGGGCGAACTCTCATCCATCTTGGTTGTGATAGACAGATTTTCAAAGTATGTCACATTCATTCTAACCACGAAAAGTTCGAATGCTACAGAGACTGTCCAGCTTTTCTTCAAGCATGTTGTGAAGTTTTGGGGTATGCCTCAAAACGTTGAGTGATTGGAATGCCAGATTCACAAGGAAGTTTTGGACCGAATTGTTCAGCATTTTAGGGTCCGAACTCAGTATGTCCTCCAGCCACCATCCTCAGAGTGACGAACAGACAGAGCAGTTTAATGGGATGTTGGAGGAGTATTTGCGGCACTTTATTGGTGCCAACCAGATGAATTGGATGGATTTGTTGGATATTGCCCAGTTCTGTCTCAACATCTAGCAGAGCTCTTCCTCCAACAAGAGCCCTATAGAAATTGTTATGATTCAGCAACCACTGTTGCCATACAGTGGCAGCGCGCATACTGAGAAATGCCTGAAGGCTTATATGTTTGCAAAAGATTGGAAGCAGAAATCTGAAGTTGCTAAGACTTATCTTGAAAAAGCTTCCAAACGCATGAAGAAATGAGCGGATGAGAAGCGTAGACCCAAAGAATTCAATGTTGGAGATCAAGTCCTCATCAGGCTTTTTCCAGACCAGATCAGGCCTTTGAAGCATAAAGACAAAAGACTTATACAGAAATATGTTTGTCCAGTTCTCATCATTGCCAAGATTGGAAAAGCCGCCTACAAAGTGGAGCCGCCTTCAAATTTCATCCTGTATTTCATGTAAGTGTTTTGAAGCCATAATACCCTGACATGAAAAACCCAAAGCGCAATGAGTCAAAGCGACCGAATATCAAGTTCAACTTCAACGTCAAAGAAGCCGTCGAAGACATCCTTACTGAATGTAGTGTCAAAGATCAAACCACTTGAGCAGTATATACTAAACACTTAGTGAAGTGGAAAGATTGTGGAGAAGAAGATTAAAAGCTAGGAGACAGAAAAAGATTTTATGCATCAAGCTGAGAGGAGCAGTTAAAGCAAGGTAGATTCAAGAATCAAGGTCAAGCTCCAACACACCTTGCCGATGACGTCAATAGATTAAGCGGGGAAAGATATGACGATCTCTTGTATATTAGGAGTATATGGGGAGATTATTGTGAATATTTTTATTTATTTTTATTTTTGGTGTTGCCTCCTCACCAATTTTAATGTCATCCTGCCAGAACCACAAAAGCTAATAAAGCTCTTTGTAGAGTGTAAGTACCCTTCTGGATAAAAGCTCTTACTTATAGTTGACTGCCCACAGTCAATGATATCCCATTTTACACAACCCCCCATACACACTTTACTGTTGCCTGTATATGGGATATTAATAGTGTGATACTTTTCAGATTGATTCTTACCCATGTCCTTTTTACTTATTGTTGGTTATTTACCGTTGCCTACGTGTTTTGCTTACAGATATTAAGACTGATCGTTAACCAAATAGTGCTGCGTTAGACTTACTTACTACTACTAAGGTAGGATAGTAAGCGTCACATGGTTCCATTGTGCTACCAAAAAGCCTAGAACCATGACACTAACGGCAATAGAAATTGGTAAAAATAATTCCTTCTTTTGGTGGTTAACGATATCATAAATGAGGATGCTTGTAATTTTTTGAGAAAACTTTAAAATTCTCCTAGCAACAAACATTCCTTTGAAATAATTAAAATGAAACTTCTAATGATAAATCCTAATTTTCTTGACGCCACATCCTGTCATCGCCTGGATGAATAAGTAAAATACAACACCAAATGTTGGGTACTGGAAATTGGTGGTAAATTGAGCAAATAAGCGCAAAGTATACATATATAAACACAAAAATGGCAATATGCACGCATCTTGCAAGTCTACATGTATGCATCAGGAGAGTTAATGGTCCAAAACAGAGCAAATTGCATGCCTTACGTGCCTCCCAGAACCCAACATTTGATATTCAATTGCTGTTCAGAGAAACCCATATAACCTACAGCTACTACTGTTTTCAGGAGCCTATAGAGATCGGATCATATTGTAGTAAAAGAAGAAAAGAAAAATACCCTGTCGATCGTGCCATTTAGGAAAACAGAATAAAAAAGAAGTCCATCTCCCTGACGTGGCTTTACTTTCAAACCAATGCACTGCCTGAAGTCAAAGTCCTCTTTCATCTTTACACCACTCTACAAACAAGGATGAAAACAACCTATTTAAATCAATTGGAGATGAAAAAGGAGGAAAAAGGAAGAATACTCATCTGAGACTCATACCTCAAAAGGAAATACAGTTCTCTCCTCCTTCTACGTTAGTTAAGTACAGCAAAAAGGATGCAACCTGAAAAGCATCAATTCTTACATGAATTTTTGCTTTCATAACATCAAAAGATTTCACACAACCAAAATGCTCGTATCTAATGATAAGGCAGCATCATTATTAATGATGTCCCAAGGACGAGAATGGAAGATAGAAGCTGCTCAACTAATTAGGGGGGGAAGATTTAAAAAATGAAGGGAACTACCATAAAAACAATACTCTTTTTTGTCTTACAACTCTGAATTTGCACTTCTCTAGATGCTAAAAGCAATATTTCATGAGTATAATTGAATTGACTTAATGCACTAGTAATACTGACATTCAAGTAGACAAATTGGCATTGTCAAGGAGTGTCCTTTAGGCACTCATCCACCAAAATCGATAATTTGTCAAAGGGCACTAATCAATTAGACAATGGTTCACAGATTGGATTGTGAGAGATTTTTTTAGGCACTTTATGAGCCCAAGGGATGCTAATTAACATAATCCTAGATAAAAAATTTCAATGAACCTTCAACCCGGTAATTGATGGAGCATTAGCATTCAAATAGCATACAAAGACATATGAGCTGTATGAAGCCTTAATGTTAACAAATGCGTGGTCATGTTAATCACGGACCAACATTCATATTAATATGAACCAGGAACTACTGAAGAAGAGAGTGTTAGAAAGACCAACGGAGGACATACCCTTTGGCTACTTTGAGGACCATATTCAGCAGGGTTGAAGGCATCATAATGCGAGTCATACTTCTGCCCAACCTCATAGCGCAAAACGTTGAAGGCCTGCAAAGGCGATATCCTTGCATTACTCAGACATTTTTAGTTGACCTGTAATAAAAAACTAACAATTTCAAATTTCCAAAACAAAAAAGCACAGAATTTAAGTGTGTTTTTAATAAACTTTCACCACTTCAAAATCACAATGGAAAACTTAACCAAATCCCTCTCATAAAAGAAATTGCTTTCTAATGCCAAGTCCTTCTGAAATAAAGATGAGACAAAGAGACGGGAAGTAGAATTTCACAAGTGAAAAAAAGCACACAGTAAAGTGTTAGACATCCATGTGACATGACTTTTCTTAAAACTTCATCTGAACTGAAACAACATTAAGGATAAGAAGTAAAAAACTAATGGCCAACCTCTCCATGTTCCCTCGGAATCATAGTAGCTCTAGCAATTTTTTGCTCAATAAAGTCCAACGTCCCAGTGCTGTCCTCTGATGCGCTAACAAATGTGCCGGAACTGTTCCCAAGAGGAGGAAGAAGCGGGGGGGAAAAAAAAAAGGTATGCATACTGTTAGAATGCAGACCACTGATACTAACATCAATAAATTCTTTGACTAATTGCAGTCAATTCACAAGACACGAATAAAAGAGATGAAAACTGGTGGTACACCAGCTTTGCATGATTTCGTGCTTAAAAGAACTTTCTTAAAGGAAAGAGTAATGTATTGAGATTTTTCTAATTCCTATACCTTGTTCTTGTTCCCTTGGTGCTCTCTTCTGTTTCTCCTTTCCGTAAAGCTAGAGTTGATGGTTTTAAACTTGATTTTGCCAGTTCAATTATCTTACTGCACTGTTCTGCAGTCGCAAAGTTTGGGAAGTATAGAGCTCTTGGTTTCCAGCTTAATACCTGCATTCAAATTCAAATTCAAATAAGAAAAAAAAATCTTTTTTTTTTTTTTATATTGTCAAGTGGTGAAAAAAGCAAAAGGAGCTCCTTATGTATTTGGCCTTGTAACAAATGCAAGCTCAAGAGAGAAATCCATCAAGGGAGGAACCTAAAATTACCAGCAACACTATATAGGGTTTAATGGAAGTGTTCAAAAAATATCAAAGGCATTGATATTTGTCTGATTTTCATAAAAGAATGATGCAAAGTGAAAAAATTCAAACCGAATTGCAAGAGTAACCAGCAGGAACACCACGCAAAATAATATATTGCCTATGTAATAAATAATACTTATTGACAATTTGACATAACTGCATCAATCAGAGCTTCTAACTTTCCCATCAATAAAAGTAAACCAACAACCAAAAAAAAAGACAGCAACAATCTGAACCAATCACTTCCAGCATTGCCTTTTCCCCCACGTTACGATGAACAAGATAGCCGTTAAAGATCCAGTGGAAAGTTCTGGTCAAATTGTATACAAGAAATGCAATTGCTCTATAAAATTACTAGCCTCCAAAGGAGCTTAACTCGAACTTGATTAGTAAATAAGCTGAGCTCAAATTTAAAATAAATCTAGTTTATCTAAACAAGCCAAGCTCCAATTTCGATTTAAGTTTGCGAGCGGGCTCATAAATAGACTTGTGAGTAGGCTTGTTAACAACTCCATTAATAAATCTGTGAATAAGCTTACTAGTAGATTCGCGAGTTTTGTATTTATGATATATATATATAAATATATAATCAAAACAACAAAAAATAATTTATATTTAATATATATTTAGCGATTCTTATATATTAATTTTAGCTTTGAAAAAAATGTAAAACACACTATCTAAATGAGTAGAGCTCAACCTTAAATTTCATACTCAACAAAAACTCGACTCGACTCTAAGCATAATTTATTTATGAGCTGAGCTTAAACTCAATATAAAGCCTGTTTAGCTAAATGAACCGAGCTCAAACCTAAATTTCAGATCACACTAATAACTGATTTTACCATCAATATTTGGATAATAATAGAAATTCAACACAAACCAGCTCATTCTTGCACGAATACTTTCTGTTTCGGTTAGGTGACCTTTATGATTGAGGAAATATAGATGTTGAGAGATAAAATCCATAGGGACATATTTGTCCGCATTAATAGACATCTCCAGAATAATTCCTTTTCAAGGATTTGGATGTTGTAATTCTCCATATAAAGATTGAGAGCAGTACAGTCTCAAATTTCTCTTCCATCCACTTGTTCATAGTACACAAGTGCTTTGAATAGATCTGAAACAGGACGCTCATGCCTTCTAAATTGTAGGTGGCTCGATGACGATTGCTCATAGGAATTCATCAACAACATCAAGATATTATTACTAACGAATATTCATTTCCTATCATGTAGGAACCTGCTAAAGTTCAGCCATCATTTTTCCTTTTTTCACCCTCATAATAGTGAATTTCAATTGTAGAGAAAATACTAGTTAACGCTCTCAAGCATTTGTTAGGATTAAAAAAAAAAAAAATCTATAACTTCATTAGAATTACTTAATCAGAACTCTATACACCGAAGTATTATCATCTGCTTTGCATGAAGTCACCCATTTGTAAGTACTCTCACTGGATGATTAGGGTTCCACCAAGGTCCATCCGAGATGTTACATCCATGCATTTATATCCTCATGACGCTTTTTTTCCCTCCTTCTCTGAGTCTATTAGCTAGTGCTAACCCAACCCAAGATTCATGAATCAGATGCAATGAAACTAGAAAATCCTCAAAAATAAAACAACTATCCCTACCACAAAAAGAAACTAGAACTTATAATCTTAAAACACGCTCGAACCTGAAACGGAATCGATGCAATGAAATCATCTCCACTTTCGCCATGCGGTATGAAATTCGAATCATATTCCTCATTCCCATCGACCACTTCGAGCCTTCTCAACTTCGGCCGTACGGAAGGAACATCCTAAAAAAGTTTTAAAAAAAATTCGCACAGCATCGTAAATTCTGCAACCTCCATCGAGCAACATCGCAAATTCAAAAAGATCGGAACTTTACCTGCGAAATCAGCGTGGAGACAAAGAATCCGCAAAGGAAAAAGAGAAAACACAGTAAGATCACAGTAATTAACCCTAATTTATGTTTCGAGGCTTTGGATTTACTTCTCATCTTCTTCTATTATTTTCTTCTCTCTCTCTCTCTCTCTCTCTCTCTCTGTCTTCTGTGTAGACTTGGGGATCGATTAGTACCAGTGTTTGAAAAATAAAATAGGTTTCGGATATGTACTTGGATTTGATTGTTGGAAAAAGGGGCACTTAAATGCGATATTAATGGCGGGAAATTTGTTATCTTTTTGTCCTTCTTGTCGTGTGAGTGAGCACTCGTGACTCATATAGTGATGGAGATTTGAATGTGAAAGTGATGGTAGACTCTGGTGATTGGTCAATGGTGACTGGTGTGCATTATTGGCAAATGGCAGCCCATTCTACAGCGGATACCGGAAATCCGCAACACACCTCCAAATCAACTTCACCACGAAAAAGTGAGATGAGTGTGTTTCTGGCACACTATAAGGCCAGATGCCTGTATTTTTTATTCTCACTATATTTCAACAAATCAGTTCTTTTCCATTTAAATTAAAGTATGCACGACTTAGTCTATTTATTAAATAATATTTTATGAATTTATTTGGATGACGGAATTATATCAGTCATCAAAAAGTTGTCAAAATTTAAAAATACATTACTAAATTGGTAAAAATGATCAAAAATTAAAAATACTGATAATTTATCTATCATTATCTTTTTATTAAAATAAATGTTCGTTAATAGAGATATTTAATCGCATATACTTTAAAATTATAAGTATTAATTTATCAAAATCTAAAAACAAAATATGAAATTATCAAAAATTATAAGTATAAATATTTAGTCTGTCGTTATCTCAATTTATAGATACTAAACCTGTTGTTATCTCAGTTTTGTAGTTTTTTTCTTTTTTCAGTTGTTTGGTGTCATTGGTACTTGTAAAAAAAATAGATGAAAAAAATGATAAAGATTATATATATATATATTATGGATTGTATTGACTAGATACAAATTAGATCGGATACAGATGTTAATATTGATAAAAATAAACATTCCAAAGAAACCAATGTTTAGATAAGTGCAAAAAAAACAATAAAATGAATGAAAATTTTATTATTCAAGATTTTTTTTCCCTTTCCTCTCTAGAAAAGTTATGGAAATGGGTGAAAATTTTGTTAAGTTATAAAGGTTGGCTTAAATGAAATTAAATAGCTTCTTAAGACAAAATAGGGGACTTGTTATCTTATTGACCTTTTTTGCATTATCAAAGGGAAAAGGGAAATGTTTTTATCCATTCTTGTTCCGATCCATTATTATATTTAAACAAGAATAAAAGTAAGAATTGTTTTAATTTCCTCTTCAATTAGTTTCCACTTTACTAAATATTTGCAAAATATAGTGTGATAAGAATTTTAAAACCCAAATTATAAGCTAGATGGTCCAATATTAAAAATCCAAAATTCTAATAATAAAAAAAATAAAAGTTTAATCAAAGTAGGTGGGAGCTATTGTACGTTTAAATATAAAATGAACATATTTATATTTATAATACTAAAACTTGAAAAGACTTATTTTTATATAATATTCACTTTTGCAAGATGATCGATACCTACTTCCCTGAGAAAATTCAACTCTACACCAGACAAACAAGATTACAGACACATAAAAATCTATGTTGTCAAAGGAAAATGTTGCAATTTGAGTTAATCCTTCTCTGGCTAAACAATTAGCTAGAGTTTGTATCTGATCTTTCTCATGAAACAAACTTGATAACAACCTCCCTCAGTAAGGTAAGCTTGTAGCTACAAACAAGAGAATATAAAAACATGAGAGTGCCTTGTTATTATTCTCCATTGAGTTAAAATGTCAAAAGAGACAAATTCAATATTTATATTTGATAGCTTGTGTTACTCATTGTGATAAAAGAGCTTAAAAAATGCCTCATGGTTTTGTTTCGAGGAAAGTAACTAAAGCTATTTGTTTAACAAGTCCATAAATATCTATCTTTGGTTTCTCTATATATGTGACCTATGGCTGGTTAGCTGCTTCTCTCACATACAGGATCATTACGATAACCCATGATGTGGAGAAGGTTTCCATCTGCAATTGAATGCGGGGTTCCTAATAGAAACTTTATTTTTAAAGCGTGTCACCCACCATTCAATTGCAACTTATATGGATTTATTTAACTATCCCTTTAAACTACCATTTACCTGGAATATCTTTTGACTTCTTTCATTTTACAATCCTTAAGGTAGAAAAAGAAAAGTATAAGTCTAGGGTTTAGCAACTCCTTTAGCATCCATTTAGCTCATTTTTAAGTTCTCCTTAAACTACCTTTCTAAACTTAAATGGAAAGAGTTTCCTAATCCTTGTGTTACTACTCCCGTTTTACCATTTATAGGATTGTTTGAAAAATTCTTACTAGAAGATGCCTCAGGTGCCAAAAGATATTAAATAATTAAGTATGTGTATGTGTGGCACCCTTTAATATGAATTGTTCTTTAAATAAAATGAAGAGGAAGTTAACATGGAATATTAACATTCGTATAAAATTTACAAATCAAATATTCTTCCTTTTGCATAACAATATGTAAAAATCTTACTAGAGAAGTTGAAAATTTATAGAAGTAACTAACACAATCTTTACAAATAATGATATTATGTATTATTAATATTAAAGGTTGTGTAAGCTAAGGAGTGCTTCCTCTAAAATTCCATTTTCTCCTTGTAAAAGGGCTTTGAATTGTATATAAATATTATTATTTATTTAAGATTTGCTCATGGGTTAGGTGACAAGATCCAGTGAGTCCAGTTCATTTATTGGGATGATCTAGGGAGATTTGGCTTATTGGGCTTGCAATAGAGATCATTAAATCGGTCTAACACGTATAACCTTTTACAGGCAACCTCATGCACATAAGAGGATGACTATTGGCCTTAATCCATTATAAGCTCAGTAATGATAAGCATGATATGAGTCTTACTCTATCTTATTTGTGAATCACTAAGATGATGTGATGGTTATCATTTACTTGAAGGGTTTTTAAATATTTAGCCACTGTAAGCCCCTATATTTTATGCTACGTTACATGATTAAACCTTAGAATCAGAAGTCAATCGGAAACCCTAAAGTCAACAAATCTATAACAAACCCTAGTGGATTTAGATCTGGAAATCCCGTGCTCACCCCTAAACAATAAAATTGAGCTAATTGTGGATCATAGTTTGTAATAATATGGAGAAGATTAAAAATATCATATTCATCAAAATTTAGTTCATTTCGGATTTGAACAGGATCAGATATTAAATACCGTGGCTTGGTACACCGAATGGTAAAAATATTCCAATAACAACGTTTGACTCGAAATAATATAAGGATTTCAAAAATAACGGTTTTATAATTTTTCAATATAAAAAAATATCAAATATAGTTTATTCACATGTTTTTTTTTTTACTACAAGTATTAATTTGTCTTATTTATTATTTATGATACTATTCTACACTATTTATTACTATTCACCTATTTCTACTTTTGTACTACCTATTCTTACACTCTACTATACTTATCTCTTACAATTTACCTTTCTCATACAACTTTATTCACATCATACCTTACATATTATTACTTTTCATTAACAAAAATATATAACAAATCAATTCTCCCCTCTACACACACCAAATAGGCATCCCTCTCTCCTCTATCAATCTATACTTTTTCTTTTTTAATTTATTTTATTCACACTAAATTCCCTCCACAAATCTCTATATATATATCATCTCCATCCATTTCTTTCACACTCATTTATCATAAAAAAAACTCTCCCAAAATCACTACCCAAATCCTCTCTCCAAAATTCTTCTCATCTCCCTAGATTTTCATTATTCTCATACCATAACAACCTCTCTTTTTCTACCATCCACATCTCTACCTTAGGTAAAATTCTTACTAATATTTTTTACCATGTCATATAACTTGACATAACCATGGTGTGTGTTTCCTAAACCTATAAGTGTTATGGAAGCAAGATTATGTTCATTTTTTTTTTATTCTCGTACAAATCTTATTTTATTATTATGCTATTTTATTCTTATTATATTGTTACAATGTTATTATTATTCTAATCTCACTTTTATAAGATATTAAATATATTTATATGTATATATATATATATATTTCTTAGAGCACATGAGCCCACTAACATAACCATTATTTATTAATTTATGCTTTGCAATTTATTTATTTATTCCATGCTTGTATATTAAGACTGGTCTTTTAAATCTTAGGCTTGTCCTTATAAAGTCAAAATAAATTTTCTTATTTCTTTTATTTTTCTTTTTGGACTTGCCTATGTCTAAGTCCGGAAGCCTTGAATCAAGCTAAGACTTCTAATACTTGATATTTATTGTGTGCTTATTTATATATTTTTCCATCTTCCTTATTAATTATTTTTGTCATGTTACTTAGTTACAAATTTATGTTCATACGTGATCATGTTGATTGTTGTCTTAATAAAAAATAAAAGTTATTTCTTAAGTAAAAGAAAATAAGCTCAACTCACTTTAAGAATGCAATTTTATCACTTAGAAAAAGTTTCATTAAAATTTAGAATTTTATTTCAACAAAATGCTTTTCAAAGAATTTTAGACAAAGGTCACCATAGATTTTAGTGTTGTTAATATGCAAGGACTTTTTCAAAAATTAACTAAAAAATTTTATTTTCTTTTCAAACTACCATTATGACCTTAATGTTAATAATACTTTGCTATGAGGATTTAAACTTATCTATAAGATCCTCACTAACAATTTAATAAGTACAAAGATCAAAACAAGTTAAAATCAACTTATCGAGTAAAGTTTGCTTAGGAAATAAAATTGGTAGATAACTTGGAAAGACTAAAATTTTTTAATCTAAATCATCTTTTAAGAGTTAAGGAAAAATAATTATATCACAAACTTAATGACTCATAAATCTTTAGTTTTATTTCCAACAACTTAAAATAAAATTGTTAAACTTCACTTTTTCAACTATTAAGACAAGTTGCTATGTGAAAAATCATTGATTAAGACAATATCATTAGAATCATGTATATAATATGAGTTGCATATGTATTAAAATGAATTTTCAACTATCTAAATATCTATATGTTTGCTATGGGATTTTTTGGTGATAAAAAGTTTAGGAAATTATGTTTTAAGAGCTGGAATTTTTGTGTCAGTTCTGTACTACATCTTTTTCGAAACTCAGATAACCTTTTATGATAAAAATAACTTTAGAAACAGATATATTTTTTCCAGTAGATAGAAAATGGTATATAATATGCGAAATTCCGAGTTAAAATAAGCAAGTTATAGCCATTTTAAGTTGGAATTTTACCACATACGAATTTTGACGAACTTAGTAAAATAGAATTTGTAAGTTTTAGTAAAACTTCCAAGAAATACTCATTTTGAGTATTTCTCTTATCTAGACGACGTGGAGCCCAAGTTTCCATACCTCGAAGACCACTACGACCAAAAGTTTTCTACTACAATGGTCGAGTAAGTTTATTTCTTACGTTTTATATTTATGTTTTTTCTTGTAGTTAGCGGCACTGGAATTAGGAAAATATAAAATGGGATAATGCATTTGCCTTACATATATTATTGAAATTATGATAAGTATATCGAGGCAGATATTGCCTATAATAAATGTCTAATTTAGTATAGAAATAATATGTCTACAAATTCTATGATCACTTTTAAAACATCTAATATTATGCCATGATTACTTAAATAAAATGATTCATGCATAACACGTAGTGATTCACATTGCATTCACCACTATACACTTGGTGGGATAAGGGCATAGTAGTGAGGTCCATAGAGCCTGAAACTGTACTTTATGGCGAATGGTCGCCCGAAACACCTAACCTCGAATAGAAGGGTAAATCCATTTAACATATGATTCCCATAAAATCATATGTATTGTTTGCTCACGTGTTTGTTGCATCTCATATACTTGCTTAAATAACTTGTTTGATTATTGATTGCTCGAGTACTTTATTTGTGGAAATAATTCTCACTAAGCAAGTAAGTTTACCCCTTCTTAGATATTTGTTGTACCATCCCCACCTTTAGTTGACGCCCAGGGAACACTTTTCTCCGGTACTACCCTTTTGGATTTAGGAGTTTTTGGATGAAGTCAAATACTAGAAGTAGACTTAGACTTCTAAGTAAATCTCCGATGTAATTGTTTTGGTTAGACTATGATGGACTAAATCTTTTTTATAGGGGGATGCCCCTTTGATATCTGTAAGACTTTTATATTTAAGGTGCTTAGGTTATGATTTGTATTCTTAATTTCCAATATGAATATCTTCTTAAACAACTTGTTTCAAGGTTTGGTCCTCTATGATTGTAGAGGTACGCCTTACACCTAGTATCGAAACTTTCAGAATGACTATGGATGTTATACTTAAACTTTAATATTGAGTGTGGCGGACCATCGCGTTTAGGGTACCCTTTGGGGCGTAATAGCCTCTCCTTCTCGTTTATAGCTTTTAGAGAGAGAAGACAAAACATCATTCTATAAAGGAAGCTCTACTCTTAAGGATCAAACAAACAATTCAAACAACTTTAACTCCAATTGCCTAAGAATCGCAAAGTTGACACATAGGATCTACTCAAGTTTTCTTACATGTCACTTGTGTATCCACGACACTAAAATTATTTATTCCTCCTCCCCATCATTCTCTCTAAACCTTCTTATCATCAAGTGTCATCTCCTCATTAACATTTCGAAGTTACGTGTGAGACTCAAGATCTACGCGACAAGTGTGTGATCACCTAAGAAGAACCCTATATCTACATTTTGGCAACTCTACTAAAGACTTGGGAGTTTGACACAGTTATGATGGAACCTCCAAGAAGAAAGCCAATTAACCTCAATGATAACACAAGCTAAGATGCTGACAACACCAACCCTAATGTGATCTAACATGACATGTGGTGCTTGAAGGTGCCAACCCTATTATCAACATTAACCTTGCTGACAACATGCAGGACATCATCGTTAACACTGCACAGATGATACATGCCATACAAGAGAGCAATGCATAAATGATACCAATAATGTAGGAGAACACTAGGGCCTTGAACCAATTTTTAACCATATTCGCCTACCTCATACTAGGATGGTTGCCAATGCTGCCATGCTCCAAAGTATAGTCTCATCAAGCTTCACCTCTGCTGTACAACACACCCCTTCTTTGTCTCAACCAGCTATCTCTTTAATCACTAGTTGTAGTAAAAAAGCAACCATCATTTAAGTAGAGAACGCGAGAATCTAATTTAGTAGGTCCTCATCATCACACGTTCCCTCCGCACCATCCTAAGCAAGATAACTTGCCCTTCTTATTTTTTAATATTGCAGTTGCATTAGCTATTATTGCCAATGCATTGATTACACCCATTGCACCAGAATTGCTACCCTCTCTCGTTATAACATGTATGTAATAGGGAGAGGAATGACATTGAAAGGGAAATCCCCCATTGCATAATGTTGAACTTGTACCATGCTCACTATATGCAATGCTCTCATGTGGTGCTTACCTTGCAAGATACCTTAATAGACTACTTGCTATGTAATGATTGTTTCATATGATGCTCTTGTACAAATTTCTCCCATGTGACTACCTTTGATGAATCATCATCCTGGCAATAATTTTCCAACACTTGGTGAACCTACCCCTGAATCATAATTGCATATCAATTGTGACTCTCCGAGGATCTATACGGGACTTAAAAGTTTATGAAACAAATTTTATAAAAGGTAATTCAAATGCTACTATTGATCGATATAAGCATTGACTCCTGGGTGCATGATGACATGTTAAGCTTGCATATCGTAGATTAGTAAAAGCATTGCCCCTGGTTACATCACAAGCCAGTGTAATTAACAAAAACAATCTCCTTAATAACTCATATGGGGTAGTCAAGTAGTGGGAAATGCCTCACTAAAAATAAAACCAGAGAATTTGATTTTAAGCAACAAATGTCACTATCATTGCTTAAACACGATTAAATACTTTTCAAAAGGGATCGTTTAAACATTATCGTTGAATGCTATAAGAGGTCCCTTAGATTGTATGAAATTAAGTAGTCTCATAATGCTAATAACCCTGATGACCAGTAAGAGGTCATGGCAATTCCAAACTTCATTGTTGCTAGGTAAGAGCATTACCTTCCAAGTGCATGATGACATGATTTACTTACAATGTTAACTGGTATGAGATTTCTCCAAGACTCATGGTATCAAGACCATTACATACCATTGCTACTTAAGTGCAACCGGTGATATTTTTGCCAAGTATTTGATTCATGGTTGCTAGCAAGTGGAACCTTGCTCCGACGTACCGTTATTACTATAATAGTGCTTAAAAGTAGGAGACCAAAATTATCCCATCATACCATACAACAACATTGCTACTTAGTTGAAGCCTTGCTCCTAAGCACACAAAGTCTATAAGGACAAAGTCAACCCTAGTCATTGATATTTAAGGATTTCCAACATACCATAGCCAGTCATATTTTTGCCAAGTTAATTAGGCTCTTCATTTGTGATTTTATTAAGATTCCATAAACCCCTAAAAGGACTGAGCCCTACTACATCATCATCATTTGTATTGATGCTGCTAAATCATAACTATTTTTTATAAGCACATGATGAGAAAACAAAACAAGTACCAAGAAAAACAAATGGATAGGAAAGTCAATAGAGGGATTTAACATCAACGTAAGTTACATATATTCAAGTATAACATTTTACATCGCAAAAAGAAATAGCTACAATGTTGTGATCAAGAAAGTATAATAAAAGGAAAAGTTGATGCGCCCTACTACTATGCAAGCGATACGCTGACAAGATAAATATCATATCACTGTGTCACTATCAAAGTCTTAAAAAAACATTCCCATGACTCACTAAGATGCCTTCTCTACACAATGACTATTACTAACAGTGTATGCTTCATATAATATTTCCTCCACGTGATATGTATACATAAGACGGTCGCTACATCTAGAGCTTAATGCACATTAGGTGCTTGCTACACGTGGTGTTTACTATACACAAGGCTCACTATACACAAGGGTTGATGTTGCATAAGGTCCTCATTCCATGCAAAGTTCGACGCTATGCAACCCTTATGATACTCTTCCCATGTAATGTAAAAGACATTGATGTTAAAACTTTTCACCAAATGAGGTTACCCCTACATAACACTTCACATCCTCCCCATGGGGCACTACTTAGTCAACATCTCAGCATAATCTTTTTACTACATGGTGATTGCTTCATACGGTGCATCTAGTTTCATTACATCTCAAGCCATTAGATCTACCTAGAACGACGAAATATTCAAGTTATATTTTTATCAATAGACATGAGAACATATCTAAAGAAGATAAGATAACATAACAAAGCCCTGAGAAAACAAAGCTTCAACATTCCTTAGAGTTTACCCTGTCTCAATGAGACATGCTAGCCACCAAAGGAGGAAGGATACTAATGTGTTTAGCATATAGCACACCTCTATGATTATCTGAGCAAAGCAACAATATCAACATATAGATCATTCACCATCCTCTTTGTTACCCTGGCACCAAGGCCTCTATGCCTCAAGCCCAAGTGACATTCTAGCATCGTCACCTTCCATGCCATAGTCCATGCAATGCTGTAACATTGTAGCCTTCGTACCTTAAGACTAAGTAATGTCCTATCATCTCAGGCCTCTATGCCTTAAGCCCAAGCAATGCGTGGCATCCTGGCTTACAGCCTTAAGCTTAGACAATGTACTAACATCTTGGTTTTCGTGCCTTAAGCCTCAGTAAAACCAACACCATGATGGCTTCCATACCTTAAGTTTAGGTAATACTTTAGCGAGATAGCTTCCATAACTTAAAGCCCAAGCGATACCTAAGCATGACAGCTTCTAGCCTTATGTTTAGTGATAAACGTATAGGTCTAGCTGCTCCAACAGAGATGATAACACACCACGCCTCCATCTTGCTTATGTTTACAAACACAAAAGCAAGTGAATGTCATAATGGCACTCTAAACTCTAGATTACTTTAGGAGATCCATATGCTCTAGTATATCAGTGGCATAATCTATCCAAGCATGCCATCTAGGAGAAAGCTCTTTAAAGAATGTGAAATGTGTAAAAGAGAGAGTTAGCTCTTTTCCCTTATTTTTAAGCACAATACCAAATCCACCTTAATTGTAAACCCCCAAAGTTTTACGATCGGTTAAACTTAAACCCTAATCGAAAAGTTAACCGAAAACCCTAAAGTCAACAAAACCCTAGATAGACGTAACAAGTTTAAGTCCGGTAATCCCGTGTTTGTATCCTAAAAGAGTAAGTAAGAGATTAATGTGTAGAATAGTTCGCAATTACATAAGAAAGCTTAAAAGTATCATATTAGCCAAACCGCAATCCTTTTTGAACTCAAACGGATATAGTTTTCGAAAAACGTGTCCCGGGGCTCGGAATAGTAAAAATATTTCGGATATATCATTGGACTCGTAAAAATATAAGGTTTTTAAAAATATCGGTTTTATAAATTTTGATAACTAAAAATATCAGATATCGCATTTATACGTGTATTTTCTTACTATCAGTACTTTATTAGTCACATCTACTTTATATTACACTATTCATTACTATTATATACTATTTCTCTATCTCTGCTTTTTTACCTCCCAATTTTTAACTCTATACACCTATTTTCTTTACTTTTTACCTTTTTCATAACTTTATATCACATCTACCTTACATATTATTACTCTTAATGCACAAAATACAAAAAAAATCACATCTCCCTCTCTCTCCTCCTCCTTAGCCAATGCCCCCCCTCACTCTCTTTCTTATTTTTTTTTCAATTTTTTTTATTTAAATCACTCAAATTTGACTCCTTATTTTCTTATAAATTCACTCCTCAAAATTCACATCTACTACCTACAAATTCACTACCAAAACTCTCTCAAAATTTCCTCTCAAACACTTTCCCAAAACTCTCCCGAAATTTCTTCTCAAAACTCTCTTCTACTCATACCAACACTACTACCATTCTTACTTTAGGTAAGAAATATTCTTCAATCTCTCTTACCATGTCATGTAACTTTACATGACCATGGTGTAAGCTTCCTAAACTAATTATTATGAAAGCTACACTATGTTCATGTATTGTTCTTGTTCATGAACTTCCACATTTATATTTTTTATGTGATTTTATATCTTATTGTTGATATTATGTTAACTTCTTATATATAACTAAATATAATTATGTATCTATATATATATATATATATTCTTTAAGAGCATATAAGCGCTCTTGTAATTTATTTACCTTCATACAAAGCAATTTATTTATTTATTTCTTTGCAATTTATTTATTTCATGTTATTTTAAAACTAGTCTCTAGTTTTAGACTTGTCTTCATCAAGTTAAAACAATCTTCCTTTCTTTTCTTTCTTTTCTTTTGGGACTGTCTATTTATTAGTCCCGGGAGCTTTGAAGAGGCTAAGACTCCCAACATTGGCTTTATTTTGTTATTATTCATTATATTGCTATTATTACATTATACTTTTGCTTGCTATTATTCTCATGTTCATGCAGATAAAGGTTGTTGTCTAAACTTTAAAGCTTCAAATATGCTTTTTTGTCGCCAAAAAATGGTTTTAAATGAAATTTAGAGGTTATGAGTTAATAAAAGTAAATCCATTATTTTCAAAACTTTAGGAGGAACTCACTATAAAAAGCTTTTTCCTATATCATCTCTATATTAAATTGCTTTCCAAAAGAAGATGATTCTTTTCAAAATTTTAGGAAGAACTCACTATAAAAAGCTTTTTCCTATATCATCTTATATTAAATTGCTTTTCAAAAGAAGATGATTCTTTTCAAAACTTTAGGAAGAACTCACTATAAAAAACTTTTTCCTATATCATCTCTATATTAAATTGCTTTCCAAAGGAAGATGACTTTTGATACTAAAATGTTTTTCCATAAAAACATAATATAAAGGAAACCCCATGAAAGTCTTCAAACTAAGATTTTTCAAGTAATAGTAAAAAAAAAAAAATTGTATAGAAACTAATAGGAAAATTGACCCTAGTTCCAAAAAGGAAAAATAGAGAAAATTCAATTTTATGGAAAAAATCACCAATGAAAATAGTAAGATAACATAAAATATTTTTGAAAACAAGGAAACAAAAGATTCATTTTTTTAGAAAGTTTACAAAAAGGATTTTTTATAAACTAATTTTACAAACCTTCAACTAACATTGTCTTTGCAAAAAATTTTTGTTGGACAACAAATACTTGAACTATGCGTGAAACATGAGCTATTAACTATAAAGAGGAATTTTCAACTATATAGATAACTAAGTATTTATCAAATAATTTTTTATGATTTGATGATTGAAACAAATACTTTTGGCATGAGAAATCCGTAGTAAATCCGATCGCCACTGTTCTGGAGCTCAAATGACTTAGTTTGATGATGAAATAGTTTTAGAAATGGATAGATCTTTTCGAATAGGTAGAAATCGGTATATTTATGCTCAATTCCAAGTTAAAATGACCAAGTTATGACCATTTTCAAGTTGGAATTGTCTTCTACACGAACTTTGACGTTCTTATGACATAGTTCTATCAAATTTCAAGAGAGTTATCAAGAAATACTCACTTCGGGTGTTTTTCTTAACTACGTATCCCGATGAAGAATACCCCTATCCTGAGGATTTTTTGACTAAGTGGATTGTTTGATCGACTCATCCATTTAGAAGAAGTATTGTCATGGCAACGTAAGTTTATTTCCTTAACTTATGTACTTGATTGTGCTTGCAGTATAGATGCATTAGAATTAAAGAAAGACAAAATACTATGTATGTAAAGTTGTATGGAAGAACACTAAGAATATCGAGGCGAGAATTGGTTGTAAATAATTGCTTGTCTAGTATAGAATTTAATATGTCTGAAATTCTATGATCACCTTAAAATTAATAATAATGATGCTATGATATCTTAAATAAATTGATTCATACATACCACGAAGTGAGTCACATTGCATGGGGTTATTATCCTTGGGTGAAAAGAATAGTAGCACGGTCAAAAGCAACACTTGGCGGTTATGATCGAAAGCGACTGCTTAGCGACATGGAATTAAACCAATGCTTGACGGTAATCCGAAAGCATAACTCAACCAGAGTAGACTTAATATGCTTAGCGGTAATGATCGAAAGCATAACTTAACTAAAACTACTAGTTTTGAGATTACTAATCACCAAACCCCGAATGGAGGTGTATATTCATTCAACATATAGTTCCCGAAAACTATATGCCTTGCTTGCTCACGTATATATTGCATTTTATTTGAATGCTCAAATAACTTGTTTGCATTTTGCTACTCAAGTATTTACTTATGGAATAATTCTTACTAAGCCTATTAGCTTACACCTCTATAGATATCTTTTGCAGTTTAATTATTTGTAGTTAAGACCACGAGAACCTTGCAACAATGTATTTTCCTTTTTGGCTAAGGAATTTTTAAATGAATTCAGCATTAGTTTAGATGTAAACTTATAGAAAGTTTCTTGTAATAGACTATAGTTATTTTGGCTGGGGAATGCCCCTAAGACTCGTAAGACAATTATTATGAATGAATGAATATTATGATTTCCCTTTCTTAATTTGTTATTGTATCTTGTTAAGCCTCATTTCAAAGTATGGTCCTCTAAATTTGTTGAGAGCACGTCTTACACTTAATATCGAAGCTTTTGGGAATGATAAAGGTTATCATGCATAAGCTTTAATATTGAGTGTAGAAGATTATTATGTTTAGGGTACCCTTTGGGGCGTAACATTAATGATGTTCCTAGAATGGCATGCAATTGAGGTTCAATAAATCAAAGCTCACCATCAATTGGAAGTGTTATGCGTAGTTCACGATGTTTGACCTTCAATAAAGAGTATCACTGAGCACATAATGTTTCACCTTTAACAAGGGTTATCACCCTAAGCTTGCAATGTTTGACCTTTATAAGTAGTAGCACACTAAGCATGCGATGCTTAGCCTTTGATAAGGGTTATTACACTAATGTCATGACGCTTAGCCTTCAATAGAAGGTGTTGCATTGACATTTGACTCTTGGCATTGTCCTAGAATGTGTTTTCAGAGGTAGTGTCTTTAGCTACTGGTTTTGGGGATGTTGAATATATGAATGCTTTGGCTTTAATGCTAAATTACTCGATAACTTCAATTCTTTAGGCTTTAGATGGATGATTTTGCCTTTTTTAGCGAAGCAATTGCAGTGCTTGAGCCTAACTATCTTTTTTCCTCTACTTAGTGGCTTCAATTCGTGACACTTGATCGGCTCGGTTGCTCTTTTATCTCTGACATGGATTGGAGAATCTGAGTAATTAATAAATCTAGCGTTATATTGTGATATAGGGTTTAAATACGTTTTCGAGTTTTATGGTTTATGAAAATCTAAGAAAGTAAAGGATGTGAACGATTAATCCTTATATATAACGTATAAAGATGGAATCAAACTAATTGTTCCATTCAATCAATATTACAATAATAAACAGAAACAACGAAGACCAATCTTGAAAAAAAAACTCTATCTTATTCAAGAAGCAATTAATTGCAAAGGATAAAACAATGTTCAAGAGAGCAAAAACTGCTAAAACAACCCTGATAACTCTTATATACTCCTACAAGTCGGAGTAAGGGTAAAAATGGAAAGCTAAAAGTCAAACAAACAAAAGAGGAAACAAAACAATTGAAAACAACAAATAGGGATGAAATAGCCTTATTGTCACGGTTGTAAACGAGTTGTGATCCCCTTAGCCTTGATTTCCTCTTCTATCACCAAGCAAATTGTGGGGGCGATAGGACAAACCACGAGTGTGATGTAGACCGTGATCTCTATTGACTTATAACTCTTCTGATGATGACATTCTCACGATCTAAATCACGTGGCGACATGGCAAGTGTTATCTTCATCGTAGTTGAATCACCATCGCTGTGTTGAGGATGACCTCCTCTAGAATTCAAGCTTCATGATTAGTATCTATCACTGCCATTGTCATGGGTGTGATCTCCTCATTCACTATATTTAACACTTAAGCACATCAAATCATGTCCCATATTAAAAACGCTCAAATATATACTAAAATACGTCAACTGTCATTATGGGTCATTCGAAATGATCCTTTGAGCTAAGTTCAACAAGCCTCTACCTCTAGCCCCAATTATTGATCCATACAAACCATGATTCCTAACATCTCCTAAGGCTCATGAAGATTTTCCCTTAAATCTTGAACAAACTCATTCAGAAACATACAATGATAAGTCCGCCATATTGAATGTAGTTAAAGTCCTTCCAAAATCATTGGCAATTCAACTTTATAAGCATTATCATTGACCCGTTCAACATTTTAAATGCTCTGTCAGCCTAAGGTGCTAATTTCTAACCTCTCCACCTTCGAAATCGATATCTACCAAGGTAAACCCTACTAAATTAGTCCTTCCAAAATCACTGGCAATTATTTATAAGCATTATCATTGGCTCGTTTAATAACTTTAATGCTCCATCAGCCTAGGGTGTCGATTTCTAACCTCCACCTTAGAAATCGATATCTACCAAGGTGAACCCATACTAAATCAATCCTTCCAAAATCATCTGGCAATTCAACTTTATAAGCATTATCATTAACCTGTTCAACAATTTTAAATGCTCCATTAGCCTAGGGTACCAAATTATAACCTCTCCGCCTGGAAATCAATATCTACTAAGGTGAACCCATACTAATCACCAGATGCAAATTTTACCCTTCGCCTTCCATTATTCTTCTCTTTTTCACCTTATGATAGGAATCATGTCTTACTTAGACCAGTAACTCGATCTAAGGCTAGAGGATTGTCAAACTTGGCTAAAAGAATCCTTACAAATGATTTGAATGATGATGAATTGGGCTTTCTTGGAGGATATGATGCACTTTGGAGTAAGGTCTAATTTCATGTGCTTAAGTATTGAAAAATCATCGTTAGGGAGATCACCCACATCATCATGCCCGTGATCTAGACCATGACGGAGAAGATGCTCATGTTCAAATCATGATAAAGTCTGAAAGTGAAGATCAAACTCTAGTAGAGATCATGGAGCCCATATCAGCCATGATCCTGGCCGTATTAGCATCACGCTTATTACAAATGGCATCATCACGTCATCGTTGGAGGAATTAAGGACTAGAGGGATGATAGGCTTCATCATACCCATGATGATCATGCCTGTAATGGTGGCCGTTATAATCCATATCACACCCATAACAACCTGGAACTAGAAGAGATAATATGATCTAGAGAGGATCGCGACCCAAATCACGACCATGATCAACAAAGGGATCTCCTACCCTGTTACGCGTTTTTAGAAAACCGGTTTCATATTTTACTTGTTAGTGTTTTTTTTCCTTTATTTGCTCTTACCTGACTTGTGAGAGTATACAAGGGTTATTAATGATATGTTTTAGTAGTTTTGTTGCTTGTTTTACCATCAGTAAACTTTGTAATATCCTTGTGATAAATGCTTTCTTGAATAAGATTGGGTTTTCTATTCAAGATTGTTCTTCATCGTTTTTGTCATCATGCATAATATCAATTGATTAGAAGAACTAGTTCGATTTTATCTTTGGTGCATCATACCAAGCAATAATCATTCAGTCTTTAAATTTTTCGTTTCATAAATCATAAAAAACCCAAAATATACTATAAACCCTAAATCACAATCGAAAGCACTAGATCCATAAACTACTTAGATTCTCTAATCCAATCGCCTTATCATTTTGCTTTTGCAACAACATATATTTTTGATGTCGTTGCTAAATTTGGCAAGCACGTTCCAACCCACTTTGACTATCTTAACAGCAAGAGCTTTAAGAAGGAAGTCTAATGGAGAATCAAGATTAAACCCATATGCTACTTCAAGGGGTGATGCCATCACATTATGGACTGAGCAATCATAGGAAAACTCCACTATATGAAAACATGAATCTTAATCCTTCGAATTCTTTCCAATAGTGGCTTGCAACAAGAATCCCATAGTCCTATTCATAACTTCAGTTTTTCCATCTATTTGTAGGTGGCAAGTGGCATTAAACGACAACTTCGTATCTAACCTCCTCTATAAGGTCTTCCAAAAGTATCATCAAAAACTTCACATCTCTATAAGAAACTGTCACGCCCTGAATGGATCAAAGGCATGTCCAGTCCGCCACGCATAACGCTTAGGCGTTATACGCTAAGGCTAACCTAGTCTACAGTTTATCGTGATCATTGCTAAATAAATTTTAGATTCTGAAATCATTGAATTAGTTTATGAAAACAATTGAAAATTTTTGCAGCGGAAAATAAAATTTTCAAAAACACTTTTCGATAAGTTACTTCAAAGAGTAGATCAATGTGTACATAAGATCCATATCATCATATATTTCAAATAGAGAGTGTCAAGTAACTTAAGTTACAACCATGGGCTCGTAGAGAGGTCCTCATCAAAACATAAGTTTGATAGTGAAATTTATAAAATAGAATAAGATAATAATCCAGCGGTCCTAATCACTCAATTCATCGAGAAACTCCTTGAAATCTATACGTATCCCATATAATCATAGGTATCATCATCATCATCGTAATCATCAGCACCTGAAAAAGAGAGGAATGAGCCGAAGCCCAGTACAACAGCAACACAAGCATACACGAGATGGGATACATGCTTAATTCTAAATGCAATGCAATGCAACAATCAATAGTTTATATCTTTAAATTAAAGTGCAACAAAAAAGTGGAGCACTCACACTGGCAATACGCTGGGAACCTAGGGATCCTGAGTAGCAGCAACTGCTCAGGGGGTTGATATAGGCAGCCCGAATACCTATATCTCTACCTCTACAAGTAATAGCCTCGTCTGGGGGTCACAGCGTATGCATCTCTACATCACAGTATAATATAGTGTAGCTCAAAGGTTCCATAAACGTGAACCATACTAATTATTCTCTCTGATCCATAGACATTATCGCTACCGTTCCCCCATCTGCTACCCACGTACCCCATACCATGGTGGCATACTAA